>JAAGNO010025766.1:0-10724 GCA_033439905.1 Ceryle rudis
CTGCACAATACGTTGGCCTATTTCTTCCCACCAGAAGCTTGACCAGCTTCCAGCATAGTGATCACAAGTCAGATATCTGGCGTGGCTTAATGGCTTCTCTTCTGCTTCCTCAGCATCTCCCATTTGGATTAAAGAGGATTAGTAATTTCCAGGTGGGTTTGTTCCATTAAGAAGAACATTTTGCCAAGTTCTTTTCCTGCTTCCCTCCCACAAATCCTTGTGCTTGGTGTCTTGATGTTTGTTATACATTGTAAGTTTTTGAAGGTAGTCTTGAAAAACAAGTTACGTGGAAAGATTAAAATGCTTTCTTTATAACAACTTTTCATTGAAAAGCTTGATCATAATAAAAATGACTCGAGATCATTATAATATGGAAGGTTGTATAGGTGCTATACAAAGACTGAAAGTACTTGTTTATAGCTTTAGTTGCTGACTGGTGGGGCCTGAAGCTGCTGTGTCTGTTGCCCCTGCCTACCTGTTGATCTACTTTAATACCCACCGTTTTTCCTCTCTGTCTTGATCTCTAGGTATTTGTATCTGCTTTTCTCCAATGATGACCTTCTGCCCTTAGACAACTGGGTTTTTAACACAGAAGCTCATCCTCTGCCTGTTTTACATTTAGCCAACACTACACTGTCAGGAAATCCTGCATATCGGTAAAAAACAGCTCTATGAAGAGGAAAAGAGACTGTTTTCAGCTCTGTTTTGTTTACATGGACCACTTGAGACTTTAAACAGGAGAGGAGACAGACACTTGATAAAACTAGACCTCTGAGTCAAGCAAGTACCGGAGTGAGAAACGAAGCTCTTCGACATATAGATAAGTTAAAAGTTCTGTTTTATACATGACCAAAACACATTAGTGTGGTATTTGCAGGGCAGAGACTTCATGTGCTTTGAACCCCAGCGAGACATGGAATCTACTGTTTAATATAAATGCAGCAGCATAAGGAAGAAGAGGTTTTCCTGCCCAGGGAGAGGAACTTGGTGCTGCTGCTGTTCACTGATACAAGGAACAACACACCAGTCACCTCTTCAGATAGAGTGGGTTCCAAATACCTAGATTTTCTTTTTTTTTTTTTTAATTTTTTTTTAATTTGTTTGTTTGACGATGGCATGAACAAAGCAACAACAAAAAGCAACATCACTGCACCAGCAGCATCAGGATTTCAATTTTTTTCCTGTACCTGTCTGAAATTTCCTAAGGAGAATCTGTTTGTCCAGACTGGCAGCCATTCTCAGGGCCTTTAAGCTATTAAAACTGCACACTAAACTATAAAAACTATTGCCTCTTCATTTTGCCTTTTCAAAATAATACTGAAAGATCTGTGTTGCATGCTTACATCCAAAAAAAAAAAAAAAACAAAAAAAAAACCCCAAACAATTAGTAAGCACTTGGTTTGTAGTTCATTTGGTTTGTCAGCAGCGTAGGCCTCGTTCATTTGGCAAGCTGCAGTCGCCAAGTCTTGAGCATATCACAGGGGTAGAGAGGAGCCTGAGTTTCCCTTCCTCACAAATCCTGTCACGTGGAAAAAAAAATTCTCTTATTAGTTCTGGTTCTTTTTGCTAAATAAACAGAGGTGACCACAAGAAAAACAGTCTCTTATGAGTTATAGTTCATGATAGAGTATATGGCATTTAAAAATGCTCCCCTTCAGCTAAGCAGCAGGAGGTTGTTGCATTATATTTTTCCAAACAATCTGATTTTTTCCTAGAAGTTACATTTCATTCTTTGGATACTATTCACAAAACTGTCTTCGCAGTTACGTGTATGACAGAAGCCTAAAACTGCCTTTGATTTAATTTACAAAATGCCTTTTCTTCTGGGTCCTCCAGTACAAAGCTAACATGATCTTCTTTGGAAACAACATAACATCTCTCACATAGGAATGGAAAGAGAAACTAAAAGAGTCTCTTGTTCCGTTAGTTTATGAGAAATGAGATGCTGCCACCTGCTTGTTTTACTTTTCAAGTACTTCTAGGCTGGGTTGGACAGTATCACTGAAATGGAGTTTGCTTCAGTCTTCATTTACTTGCTAAAAGAAGTTTCATCTTTTCAGGTATATCTCAAATCTTTTTTTTTTTACTGTTGTTCCAGAATCCTTACAGCTCAGTTTATTCCCCTTTATAGCTCTCAAATCTTTGTGCCATGGTGACTACCCCCTTTGCTGAAAAACAGCTGTGATGTGCTCCTTTCCCTCCTAATTAGTGCACAGATCGAGTCTTTAAAGTTTCGATTGTGTTTTCATAACGAGGTGAGTGGAAGAACTCTTCGGTGAGCTACAGCAGTAGCATCAGATCTGAAGAGAGTGCTATTTGTCCTGCTCAAAAAAATGGGGTTTTATGAAGTTTTATATGGAAAAGCTATTCTCTCTACCATATTATATCTGACTGTACATTACAGTATCATTTCCCCAGTAAAATTTTCCTTCATTCTTCTTTGACTCTAACTTAGAAATCTTCATATGATCTAAAAAACAAGTGCTACCTGATTGGTTTTTTTTCCCAGACAGTTAGTTTAGCTTAAGAGGAGGAAGATCTAGGGCTTGGAAAAAACTCAATGGTTTTACCTTAATACCTGTTACTTAGTATTGTAATTTGCATCAGTATCTTCAAAATAATTTGAGAACTGATAAAGCAATTGAGATAGTAAATAATACTGATTCAAGTAATTGTTTATTTAAAATTGGAAGTAGCTTAATAAATGGGTTCTTCTTACTGTTCCCATAGTAATTTATTTTTCTAATTAGTATTCAGTGACTTACTGAAGAGCTAGTCATTTGCTGTTTTCCAAAGTTCAGATATATTGTGTTTTCAAATTGAGTTTTTCTAATCCTCTGAGAACTGTTATTAGCTTAAAACTGCACACGACTGCCGTGTTCTCTTAAATCTCTTTGGGTACAAAGGAGAAAGAGGAAAAGCAGACTCTTCTGTTTAAGAAAAAAAAAAAAAAAAGGAGAGAGAGAAAAAGGCACTTTCCACCCCACAGACCCATCCCTATACACCTCCTGATAAATGCAGATGTAGAATGGCTGCCAGTCTGTTCAGAGAAGGGTCGAGGACAGAATTGTGGAGTCTCAGAAACAGCAGACTTCTTATCATTGCTGTTCTTCCACCCCTCTCTTGTGAATTAAAGAGCGACCCTTCAAATTAATTCCTCCATGAATCCAAATGGATTAACTCACTGCCACAAGAATGCTTGAATTGAGGACTTAAGCCATTTCATGTTATGGGATGGTACTTTTCTCAAAGCAGATGTACAGTACTGCTATTTCTTCTTTGTTTAGACAAGCAGCAGGTACCAAATGAAGGACACTTGTTCCTCGTTTTCCAGTTACCCCAATGACTGTCAGTTTCTACTCTATCACTCTTAGAAATACAAACTGTCCTTTTCCTCCAGACGCTACTGATATTGCAGTGTCATTCATTAATTTCGCCATCCTGAGATTTCCTAGAGCAAGCTGAGTTTGGAGGTAATGGCTTCTGGGCGAGGTGTGTGCATAATAACCAAGCACCACAGATATTGAAACTTCTGACTGAGGTGATGTGCCCTCGTTTTGAGTCCTTCACAGAGAACTAGGTTCTGATCTGCAGAATGGTGCAGAACATGCAACTGTTTTCCTTCTGGGTACATAAGGTACGATAGAATATTGCCATTTTCATTCTGTTGCTGCTGTCTTATTTCATGAAGATAGAGTGTAAATTTAAGCACAAAATGACTTTTTATTCCTAGTTGTTTCCAAGTCTTGCACTGTATTCTCTAACAAAACAATCCACATTTTCTTTAGGTAGCTGTCCCATTTTAGCAATTTCTACTATACCCTTTCCTCTTACAGGATGAAATAAGGAACAGAAAATCACATAAGTTTTTGGCACGCTGGATTTGGGCAAGAGCCTGGAAATCCCAGAATTTCCTGTTTGCATGCAGTCAAAACAAGGATGTTCAGTTCTTTTCCTAATCCAAGCTTCAAGCTTGCCTGTTGGTCAGGATCTGCTAGCAGTAGATTTTTTATTTCTAAAACTTACAGCTTTTGACTTTTCAAAGAAGCCAGATTTCTGAAGCTTCCATTGACCATCCTGGAGCTGTGTGTGCCTTGTAGCCAAGAAGTCAACTTCTTAGCTTTGTCCCCTAAATGAAAACAAAACCCTTGAATGATACTCTGGGTGTTTATTTTGGTGCAGAACATAATCCTTAGAACTGAATGATTAAGAGAAGTATGGAAAATAGTAAATATGCTGGAGTAAAGGGAAAACCAGGTAGTTCCCTGTGCCAGACACACCTTTGAGGCTCCTTTAGCTCCCTACTCCAAATTTGTGGACCACTGTCTTCTACCTCCAAATTGCTACATGTTCCACCCTGTATTTTGATTTGACTGTTGAGTGTCTGGGTTCTTAATAGTGAAAGTAATTGCACACTCCCTGTAAGACCATCTTTTAAGGTTAGAGGTCTGGCCTGTGCTGATTTACAAAGCAAAGCCTTACCAGGCTGTCTCTTGTGATCCCCTTTTATGTCCTTGAGGAGATGATGTTACAAACCTTCATAGTGTGACTGTCCCTCGTTTGAGTGGAGAAGTGGTTAACAGCACTAACACTGAAATGATCAGCAGTGTGACCTGGCATCCAGAGAAAATGGTGAGGCAGTTTACATCTCAGGGCTGTTAACAAACTCAACCTGTTATATATATTAATAATCTGGTCCGTGCTTTGAAGGGGACAAATAAGAAACAGGCTTCTTGTTACCAGGGAAAAATGAAAGCAAGCTCTTGATTCCACACTGTAGTTCAGAGATCTGTTCACCCTGATAAGACATCCCTCTTTCGCTCCTTGAAGTTTGAGAAACGGTCTTCTGACTCAAGAGTTGGAGTGGCCATATGAAGAGGAAACCCAAGCTCTTTTGCAAGTTATGTGCATCCTGTAGCAGAGATGGTAATAAGCACTAGCTGCTTCAGCTGGCAGCCCCTTCTAACAAAACAAACTGCTCTGTAATTGCCCAGAAAGGTTGGGAACCATCGAAGTCAAAGGAGACAGCCTGACTTGTTATGGAGAATTGTTGCCTTTAATCCTAATCGCTTGGTGGAAGTTGGATTTGCATTCTGCCTTTATTTTTGCTTTGTCTAAAACTGACAGTTTATTTTTCCTCCAAAATAATAAAAGGGCAAAAGTCTATATGTTCTGATGTGGAAACCTTCTGCCTCTGACCTGGAATCCTGCATATGTACTTTTTACAGATTGAAAATAATATTGTATATAAAAAGATTGAATAAAAGAATGTCTTTAAGTGAAAAAGGTGAGTTTTGTGTCCTGTGCCTCTAATAGCAACCTCCTGTAGTATTGGGCTGTGAAGCTTGGTGGTGCTGCAGCTTTTCTTTCCCCTGCAGCTCTACGAGGTACTTGGTCAACTTAAACATCTATCGGGACTCCCTATTGCAAAATTAAATGCCCTGTACGCCTTGCTTGCCTTTAACAGGTCATTGTAGTGCTCAATCTTTTCTCAAGATGTAGCTAAATGCACAACAGTTGAGGCTGTTTCTGTGTGCCATTGTGAAAGCCACCAAATCTCACAAAATTTTGAGATACTTGTGTTTTCAAAGTGTTAAAAGTGTTTCTACCCTCTGTGAAAATGGCTAAAACGTTCAGTGTTTAACTGTTTTCTTTAGTTATTTAGGCAGATAATGCAGTGCTACTAAATAAACTTCCATTTTCTTAGGACACCAGATTAAACCCCCAGCTTTTCTCGATACTAAATAGCCAGTGAATTTGGCAATTAAGTCTGTCCATCCATTCCTCTACTCTCTGTGAGAAGCAGGAGGTTTGTAATTGGTTGAGTGTTGTTTACAGTTGAAATGGGTGTGAGGAAATGGCTTTCAGTCTGCCTGTTTCCCCCTGCTTGTTTAAATGCACTGGATCTGATGCTCTAGCAGTACAGCAAATGAACGACTGGATTTCCTTTCTGATTTGTATTATCTGTAGATAGTTCTTACTGTCTTACATCAGCTGTATTGCTCAGACATGGTACCTTCTTGTTGTGGCATGCCGTCCTGTGGGTCCTGTTTCAGAGCTTTATACCCATTGCCCAACCTTCCCCAGGTACTTCTGACTCAGGATGTAATGATCTCCTTTGGTGTTACTTCATAAGAGAAAATTGCTTCCAAAGTGCCACAGTTGAGTGCAACGCATGGCACCAGGTACACACACCTGCTGTCCTGGTATTCCATCCATCTTGAGATGCAGTTACGTGTTCGATGTTGCTCTCTAGCCTTCCACACAAGCGCTGTGTGGTCACAATGCATCCGGCTTCCTACTGCAGCACCGCTACTGAAGCAGTGTCTTTTTGCATCCGTTGACCTTCCCGTGGTGTGCTCAGCCCTTAAGCCCCCTCACTGAAATTCACTTCTTGCATCAAAGCATGTTGGCTACCTCTATCCCTGTCACACTGAGCCCTTACACACAGAATGGTGCCTCCTGCTCTAGTACTATCAAGCTCTCTATGTATGATTTGGCCAGTGCTGAAGGCTTCATTACTGTCCTCACTGCACTTCAAACAAGATCCTTTGTGGTTGCACTGCATTGTCTGCCTCTTCAACAGTGATATGTTTCACCCCTCTGCTTCTGCCTCTTCTGAAACACTTCCTTTGAAAGTCCTCTATCTTCACAGCAAATATCCTCTTTTATTCTCCTTTGGCGCGTCACCCACCCCCATCCCTTTCCTTGTAGTCTCTGGTATTGTGTGAGCTCCTTCCTGGAGACCTCCATGTGCCTCTCCTATGCATATTAATTAGCTGTATTTTCAAATCCTAAGATTAATTCTGAATGGGTTATTCTTAGCCTTCACCTTGCAGTTTGGGGAGTTGGCTTCTCTCAGTGCAAAGTCACAGGCATTCTGTGGGTTTTGGAAAGGAGATGTTACTCTAGTGCCCGTTCACGTGTGAGATGTGCGAAGGATGGTGGTGGTGTCCTGGTTTATTTAATGTGAAGAGCTAAAGTCTTTGACCACAATATTGCAGGCTGAGCAAACACCCATGTGAAAGGGTTTGAGCAGAGCAGTCACTCATACAGCCAAACTACTTGCAGATAAAAATTCAGGAAAGGATTTGGGGAGGAAGAAAAATGTACTGTGCGTCCATGTGTACCAACAGTTTCACTGCTTGCTTTCTTACACGGTTTCCATTGTACAAGTAGTTACAGACAACAGGTATGATGAGACAATGGGTGTGATGTCTGTCTGTTAACCTTATGAACCAGAAAGGGTGAGCTGCTGCATGGCTGAGAAAGTAGCATCATGTGTTGGTATTGGGATCAGACAGAAGTCCTGTGTGAACTATGTTACTGCTACAGCTACAGAATGGAAGAATGTCCCTAAGTCCTTTCTTCCCCAAGCTGGTGCTGCAGATGTCTGCACACCCACCTCTCCACCAATCCGTGCTGAAGCTTCAGCAAGGAAATCGGTGTAGGAATCCCCAAAGAATACAGGAGGGTGTCAGCAGTCTGCTACATCACCAGTGACAGAGGCCTCTGCACGGGTTCCCGAAGGTGAGGTGCAGGAAGATCTTTAATGTGGACAGATAGACTGATCCATGACTGGTATGTGGATCGTGCCCAGAGTTCCTGTGAATCCCTCTACAGAGCTTCTGGCTTAACTTGAACCATCGGTGAGACCACAGAATGTATTTTGAAGAAAAGAGTCACTGAAGATGCGAAATTACTTAGGATACCAAAGACAAAGGTTTTCAGGCTAACCAGATACTGCTTTTTAGGAGCTACATCTTTCTCCAGATGAAGGATGTATGGTACATCTCACATAACTGAACTTCAGTAATGTATGCAATGCTGCATCTTGATTAATTTGTCTTGAAAATATGAAGTTGGACACAAGAGCTGTACCGTGGATAAGGAACTGGATAAAGGAGAGACAACAGTATAAAACAGAGAAGAAATCTTCTAGTGATCTTTTAGTGAATGATCACTATGAATGATTTTGAAGGTCTTTTCCAACCTAGATTCATTCATAGAATCATCAAGATCAAGTCCAACTGTTAAAATTCTCCTGGTACTAGGGCAAATCTTCTGTAATGGAAGGAAGAATTTGTTTGCAGCAAAAGAAAGTCAGGAAGAATTGTCATTAAAGAGAATAAAGAATCAGATAATCTTGAGGTCTGAAACAGCAGAAGGCAAAAGAAATTTGAAAAGTCAAAAGGCAAACTTCTTTCTCCAGGGACAAGTAATCAAACCTTTCATTATGATCTGGGATATTGTCAGTCTAAACCATTCACAATGAGAAAGACCTAAACATATATTCAGCCATAATGATACAGATCACCAATGCAAGGTGAAAAGAAAAAGCAAGTGAAAGCAAAAGAATGGCTGTCCTGAGCCAAAGCTGTCCTGTCTAGCCTAGCATCTTGGCTCAACACTGACCAAGAGCAGATGCCCACAGAAGACTAGAAAAATAAGTATGTATTGATATTTCAACAGATGTACCCTGCAGTGATCTGCAGCTTCCTGAGCTGCAGATAGGTGGTATCTTCGTATTTAATAGCCTTTGACATACGGGGTGGGGAGGGATGTTCTTCGGAATTAGTCCAGTCAGTGAGCAGAACGAGCTCTGCCAAAGAGCCTCATGGTGTTGGCAAACCACTGAAAGGGTATTTCTGTTGAAACTGAAAAAGGATCAGTGTTGTACAAAGCAGGATGATCATATCTGAGGTATCCTGTATGGTTCTGGTCACCCGTATTTAGAAGGGCTTGTCTCAGTGGAACAGGTCTAAGACATGAGTATTTATTTAGGCTTACCAGGGAATAGAGAGTTGGTGTCAAGAGAGGTGACAAGAAGAGTTTAGCCTGGCAAAATGGAAGACTCCAGAGGGCATCACTGCTGTCCACAACATATCAAGTGTATGATCACCCTGGGAGAGAAAAAAAATGGGTTTCCTCTGGCAAACTGGCAAAAAAAAACAAACCCACACAAATTGATACCTGCAATACCTGAATAATTTTTGGCAATGAGGTCTTAGAAGTAGAAAGCATGTTGATCTGCCGAAGAAAAAGATGACGTTGTGTGCTTGCCTGCAATTTTAGGTACGTGAATCAAGAATGTGGGTGGTCTCTTCCTGTGCTACATTCCAGAGCTCCTCCGGGAGCTCTGTATCTAGGGTTGAATTTACAAAAGGCCTTTCCTTTGTGCATTACATTGCTGCCTACCTGTTCCTAGTGCCAGCCAAGTGTAAAAAGCCATTGAATCTGGAAAAAAAAAAAAAGCAAAACCACCTTTCTTGTCTACATGTCTGGGAGTAATTGGTTCATGTTTGCTATTCTGGTTGAGTAATGATGAAAAGAAAATCACCAAAATGCTTGCTAAGTTTTCTAACGTGGTTATACGATAAGCTTTCACCACTGGATTTGCTGTGGCTGAATCAGCAATGTATTGCAACGTGTAGAAACACCTTGCTATCAACGCAGGACACCAGTCTCTTTAATCTAAAGATTTGTTCATGATCAAGGAACGAGGAATGTGATACTAAAAGAGAAGAGTAATAAGAGTCCACAAATAAAGTCCTTCATGCTGTGATTCTTACACAGAAAAATAAGTTAAGATCATCGGGACCCTCAGAGAGATAACCTCTGAAGATACCGTTACATACACCTACATTCTGTTCTGCTCGTATTTGTACATGGCTCATCTTGTCCTTTATTTGGATACATATCCCGTTATTACTTGAGGTGCTTTCGGTCTGTGCATTATTTCTATGCTGGTTAATGTTTACATCAAGGGATTTCCCTGACAGCTCTCTGGCATTTTTGCCAGTTGTCCTCTTGTACTCTTATCCATTTTGTACACTTTAGTCAGGAAAAAAAATTCAAAGAATCCAAAGGTTATTGCTGTTAGTATTCTCACAGCTTAGAACCAGCATTACTTGGGCAGCCATTTATATCAAACTAATACTATACCCTTACACCAAGCTCCTGCAAACTCAAGACACTGTAGTCCTCCTTGTATCACAGCAAGGTTAGGGTTTCAGGTTCTCATTAGATATTTTTTAGCTGAACGGGAAATTTTCCTCCAGGAAAATAATCTCCCAAAGTCTTTGAATACCCACCAGTCATCAACTTCTGGCATTAATTGCTCTCCTTTGAAGCAGATTTTGATGAGTTGAGTGACAACAGGAAGAAATTTACTGTCACATCCGGGAGACATTGTTACATTAATTTTTTTTATTAGCTTAAATAATACACAAATACTGCTTTTCCAGGGGTGTACTGTAAGTAAATCTTTCTATATACTGCCTCTGATTTCCTCCAATTCCTGCTTATGCCATTTCTTAATAGGACAGAAGTTTATGGGGAAAACACATCAGTCCCTTCACAGAGCACAGTGCATAGCCCTGGAGATGTTCCCTCTGAACAGTTTGTGTTCAGTGCCAGACGCTTGTTAGTTGCACCAGAAAGATGCTCTTCCCATGTCCATATTTTACATCTGCAGTAGAAATTTCTCTGCCAACTTGAGCTGTCAGGAAAGGGCACTGATGTAGCTGGCTGTACTCTGGTGCTGGTGTCAACTACATCTCTTTTGGCTGCTGTATCCTCTGTTCAAGGCATATCCAAGCTACTCAGCCCAAAATTTGAAAGGAATGATTTGGTTTCAATAATAATAGGAGACTAACTTCCGAAATGGTCACATTTGAATATTAAGTTCAAATGTCAGGCACTCATAGTCTGTCTTCCAAATA
>JAAGNO010025766.1:10824-48220 GCA_033439905.1 Ceryle rudis
TGAACATCCTTTGCCCACCTCTCTGTGTGGAATACCCGATGCAGCTGACTCACTGGGATGTGCAAAGTCCCCTGTTTCAGGAGCCAGCAAGGCTCAGCAGACGCAGCCAAGTCCAAGGTGCAGAGGAGTCACCACAGAGGATGGTGGTGAATTTGTGGTGTAGAACATGAATCATGACCATAAGGAGCCTTCTTCCTGGAGGGGAGCAAATACGCCCGATGGGGAGGGTCTGGTAACTTCTATGGACACCATAGGATTTCAACTGGCTCCTGTTGAGAAAAGACTATAGTTTTTAGCTGCTTTACAACCCCAATTTTTCAAAAATTCTTGCAGTCAGGTTGCAAAAATTATGAGATTGCTTCTAAATAATGTGAAAGGATCTTTTTCCATGTCTTCAGCATGATTTTTTAATTTATCTTGAGCCTTTGGGTCACTCATAGTTTAATATTTCCAAGCCCTTCCCTTTTCTTCCAGAATGATTAAAAACACTCTTAAAAATAAAAGGGAAAAAAACCTGGCAGAGGTTCCAGCAGTTTATGCCAGCATCATTAAATGGTCAAGAGTAAGCACTGCTGCATTAAGCTCACCCTGAGCACTGCTGCAAATGCTAAAGCAAGGGCAACTTGCTTTTTTGGAAAGCCATCTTTTTTTAAACTTAAATCCAGTACAAACACAGACCTTCAGATCCCAGACATACCAGGCAATTTCTTCTGGTGACTGCTCTGGTTCAAACACAACTGGCAACACCCTGTTTGTAGTGGGATGGTTCACAGTAACCTAGTACAACACACAACACTCGATAACGTGATGTCCAAGTGAACTGTCGTGTGATAGAAATGTGTGCCACACAATTCCATTTGGGTTCTTGCACTGATCTTTATACGGGCAGGTTTATTTTTCTGCTCCAAAGTGAATGATGAGTGGGATTTGCACACTCAGCCTTAACTCTATTGCCTGTAGTTCTTCCACCACTCACTGCGGGAGTGCTGGAGGCAGAGACTTGGATTTTTTTTAAATCCCGTGCCATATATTTGCTTGTACAGAGAGACCCGTGCCCACTGCCAGTGTACTAAACAGTTGGTCTTCAGACAGGAACAGAAAGCTGGAAAGTGGCACTCTAGGTTTGGGAGATTCTTCCAGATGCCGTCTGGGCTGTGCTCTGGTTGTTCTGTTGTCACAGTTTATCAATCTCTCCCACTTGAGCAACCTTTAGGGGATGAACCAGAGACATTTTGTCTGGAAATAGATGCATCAAGCCATTCCCCTAATGCTACGTTGTGAAATTTTTGACTGGTAAGAGGGGTTGCAAAGCGCCCAAGGATGTTAGCAGGAGAGGAGGTGAGATGAATACTTTCATGAATGCTGGATATGATATATCAGAGTTAATCTTTTGGCTCTGTTTGTCTGAATCTACCATACCAAGCAGCAGGCAGCCTGCACCAGCAACCTTCCACCGAGTTATTCGTGATCAAAGTGCAGGCTTTGGAAACACAGAGAATCAGCAGTCAGAATATTAAATTGGGCTTCACAGAGTGAGCGAGGGAAAACTTGCTGAAGATACCATCTTGTGGTAGCAAGAGGCACTGACCAACAGAGCCAGAGGATTTAAATTGTGTGAAACAAGCATCAATCCTAGCAACTAGCTGATCATAAGCTCCATCCTTCCCAGACAAAGGATGTCACCAAGGCTCAGATTGTGCTCTGCCCAGTCTGTCCTAGCCCAAGAGCTGCAGGAAGGGGACAAGCTAGAAAAATCACAGGTTTATACTACACTCAAATCACTAAATCATAGGTTTATACTATGCTCACACAGTGATCAGTCCATGATGTTACTTGTCCAAAACACCTCCCCCTGTGGAAGGGTGACAAGATCAGAATACAGACCTGGTCATTGGGATGTCAGCCAGATCTGCTCAGTGGCCACTTTCCACCTGCCTTTCCATTACAGCAGGAAGCTTTGCGCTCGGTACCTGCACCAGAAGCACCTTGGGTGCTGGTGTCCAGCATGGCTTTCAGAGCAGAGCACATCTTCCCACTCCTTGCTGTTCCCACAGCCTGAGTCCCAGCACAGAGACACTGACAGTACAGCCAGGTGTACTGGAGAGGCCAGCTAGATCCCAGACCTAGCTCCTGCAGTGGGACCTGGTTTATTTGCAGTCTTATCACAGTACTTGTTACAAGAGGTCATCAAACTCTTACTTTATGAAACCTTCTTTCCCTTCTCTCATTTACAGGAACACCACAAACAGAGAGTTCAAAGCAAATGAGATCATCGTAAAAGTAACTAATTTCTCTCTGTAAACAGATAACTAATAAATTCAAGGGGGCTGAGGAAAAGTCTCTAGAAGCAAGAAAATAGTGCAAAACATCCTCCCCAACCACTTCTTACAGTCAATTCCTACCATGCTGTGCTCAGCGTCAGTTTTCATGTCTTGATTATTCCTTGTGGGTAGCCCAAAAGGCCACATTGCTCTAGCAATACCTGCTTGCCAGGGTTAATTTCAAGAGCCTCAGACAAGACAGACATCAATTGCAAGATGGACTAAAAGAAGCCTGCCACGAGAGTGGCTGCCTTGAACAAAGCAGTGGGGAACACTGTTCCTCATGTCATCAGTGTCTACAAGTAGTGTGTAGAAAGGCTCAGTGCACGTTAAAATCCAGTGTGCTTTTGGTCTAGATTAATAAAAAGCTTACATACCTAAAGTTGTATGTGGTGTTCTCAGAAACATGTATATCCTACTTAGGATGAAATCACTGCCTTGAAAAATTTGAGATGCAAGAGTATTTGAACAAGAAAATAGCATGTAATAAGAAACTGAAGATGCTCCATTCCTGTAGTTTTTTACCAAAAAAAACCACCCAAAAAAAAAACCACCCAAAAAAAACAAATTATGGGATGAAGTGATTACATAGTGTATAAATACCTTTACTGGGAGGAACTTAGAGTTCTCAGAAGCTCTTTATTCTAGTAGAGAAAGCATAACAAGAAAGCAAAAGTTCATTGACTGTATTCTATATTAACAATCCCAATGCCGGGCATGTCTTTCCAGTATTGACATGATAGCCGCTTCTGCTTCTGTTCCTCTGGAGCTTCTTTAGTATCTCTAAACTTACTCAAAATGTACCCGAATATCTTCTAGTTCCCAGTCTATTTTCACAAGCAAAAAGCTGTTCCTCTCTGCTGAGGAATATTTACTAGCAAAGGGTGTTCTTCAAACTTAGTTTTTGTACCTGCTGGAACCAGAAGTAAATATTTTGTCTGTGTCATGTAAGTGTCCATGACATATCTTTGCTGCTTGCCCCTTTCCCTGCATGTCTGAAGGGTAAATAAACACCTATCCAGCAAAGCAGCCTTACCTTTTTTTTTCTTTTCCAGCATGTAAAATTATTCCTACTGACTGTGATCCTCTTGACAGTGGAGTTTCATTGATAATGAGTTTCACTGATACCCAATAGTTTGCTTTACTGATTGCCAACAAGCAAATTGAGCTAGATGAATGATACCAGTCCACTGAGAAAAATAACAAAGCTCTTACTAATTGAGTGCATTTTGTAGCCACTTTGCTAACCTGCCAAGTGCAAGAGCATATAAGCACGTTACTGATAAAGTAAACTAGAGAGCAAATTTGGAGCAATTCATCTGCTTTGTGGTAAAGACTGGCTCTTTCTATCCCTGAGAATATCTTCATCAGCTTGTGCTTCTTTATCAGGTAACAATGGGCACCGGTTCACCCAGTGACTGACAGGCAGGCAGCAGGGTAGCACGTTCAGGTATCCAAACCCCTTGGGCTTTGGGGATTTTTTTATTGCAGACACTCTGGTATTTTGGGCAGAAACTGAAGTGAGAGAAAGTGTGGGTGTAAACCTCAGGGTGCTCAGGGAGGGCAGTTGCCTGGGTCCACCCTCCCTGCACCCTGACACCCAAAAAAAAACCCATAAAGAAAAAAATCAGAGGCTTAAAAATCCTTACTGCACCACAAGAATGTGACTAAAACTAAGTAACATAGGCCTTATTTTTTCACCCTCCTTTTCTTCTGTCAGGTGGGTGTCACATCAGCAGATGCCCCAAGGAGCAGGGTACAGCTCCACAGGGCAGGGCACTGCAAGAATCTGGACACAGGGGGGGCCTTCTGCAAATTCCAGGCTCTTTGCCATGTTTTGGGTTTTGTCCTCACCCTGAGATCTTTATTCACATCAGACAACAAGATACTGACCCGCAGGCTGCATGACTGGGCAGGGCAGGTAGCTCCAGGTGGTACCAGAGTCCCTGGGCCCCAGCCCTGGCAGCCCCCAGGCCTGGAAGAGGAGCTGTGTGTGGCTATTTTTGAGGAGACCACAGGAAGGCATCTCCCCACCAACGTCTCCAAAGGTGAGGAAAACACCAAATTAGTTCAGTACCTCTGTAATGTAAAGCTAACGAAGTCACTTCTGTGCTGAGTTTACAGTTGTGTGTCCTGGTCATTTGTTGTTGGGGATTAAGGATACGAATAATCCTGAATCCACGGGTGAAAAAGAGGTGTTGCCTTCCAAGTTCAACCTTAAGTTTACTAAAATCTCAGTCTCCAAGTCCCTTTCCTTATCTTTCTTTCTCACTGCGCATTCATGTTGTCTTCTCTTTCATTAATATCATGAGGCCAATATTGGGAATGAAGATGATGGTCCTCTGGCAGGTGATCCTGAGAGAGTGAAGCAATATGAGAGAGGCATCTGAAGATAATGCTTTCCAGAGATGTAGCAAGGCAGAAGCTTGCGAGAGCCAGCATGTGTCAGAAATTCACCAGAGGGACCTCCTTGGGGAGAGGCAGGATGACAGCACTAACCTAGAAAAGGCCCTTGAGGGCCTCCACAGCATCATTCTCCACCCAGAAGATGCGACCACCCTGGATACAGTGAGTGTGAGGAAAACATCAGTCAGACATCAAATTTTCAGCAACATGAGACATCCCAGACAGAGAAACCCCACAAGCATCCCAAATGTAACAAGGGCATCAAGTGGTGCTTTGATTTAATTAAACACCAGAGACCCCAGACAGGTGAGAATCCCTTCATCTGCAATCAGTGTGGGCAAGGCTTCAGGGTGAGGTCCCACCTTACCTCCCACAGAAGAACACACACAGGAGAAAGGCCCCTACCCTTGTCTTGAATGTAGGAAAAGCTTCAACCAAAACTCTCACCAGAAAGCCCATGCTGGGAAGAGGCCCTTCAAATGCCTGCAATGTGGAAAAGGCTTCAGTGATTTCTCAATGTCCACCCAGTACCGATGAACACACTTGAATGAGAAGCCCCAATTGTGTGTTCCCTATGTGGGAAGTGCCTCAAGCAGAGCGCTTGTGCCAACAGACACCAGCGAGTCCACACAGAAGAACACTTTATGTGTACTGTGTGTGGGAAGTGCTTCCAAAACCAGGAACACCTCAAGCAGCACTTCACCTGAAATAAACAACAGGACAGCATTTCCCTTGGGTCTGTGAGCACTGGTGCCTTGCCTCTAAAAAGAAAAATATATAAATTCTATGATGTGATTGAAAAAAGGAAGAAACCACAGGGAGGAGAGGGGTTCTGCCACAGTATGAGTAGGCTGTTGATGAGGTGGGAGGCAGGTGTCAGGGTAGGGACAGAAGTGGGAATAAGTTTCCTGTCAGCAGAAACAGTTTGTCATGGGGATTGAAGGGTAGCAAGAAATATGGAGGAAGTTCAGCAGAGGAGGAATTTGGTGTTTAGAAATCTGATTGTTGGGAGCACGGCCCATGGAGATACTGAAAGATGCCACTGTCTTATTGAGAAGGCAAAAATAACTTAAGTAGTCTCCAGCAACAGGAACCTGCATTTGGGAAATGAATCACATGTTGAGCTGTGTAAGAGAAGTTGTCCTTTATTCTCTCTGGCAGCATCTGTAGATATTTTAGGAGCTCTGCTAAACCTGGGCAAAGATGTCCCCATTTTCTGATATGTGTTGTAATATTCCAGCTCTTTGATGTCTTAAGTGCCTTATTAAATAACAGCTCTGCTTCTTTTGCTCTCTCTCTTCCTTTCCTTCTCTTCTTCCTTGTGCCTGGATTGTCCTTTCTAAACCTCCTCCAGTGACAGAGCATCCATGGCTGCACCCATCATTTTGGTCCTATTGGATATTAGGATGAATTATCACTAGCCTAGAAAAATAGCAGGTGTTGCTGTGGTAAATACCTTCTTTTTGCTTTTCTAAGCAGGATTTGATAACTGCCTTTAGCAGTATTTTGTCTTACACGTCCCAAGAGCCTTATTCAACCCTGGAGGCAACTGAGATAACCGTGTATATGTAAATATATGGAGCTATCTGTAGCTCATCTTTCCGTCTCACCTGGATCTGGCTTACCTCTGGAGCCCATGTTTCTCTACTTGTGAGATGGTGAAAGATGGATGAACTGAGAGGACTGGCAGGGATCAGAACAGCTGGAGAGGAAGGGAGTGGAGAATAGCACTGATGGAGGGGTCTAGCAGGGAATGTAACCAGAGGAGGACAAAAGGGGTCAGTGTGCAAATGCAGGTACTGGAAGGCAAATGGAGCATGCACAGGGGGGGACTGAAGGGGACTGAGGACAAGGGAACAGGATGGGAAGGGAACACAGCTCAACAGGGGCTGGAGCTCAATCTGGGGATGAACAGAGCACGTATGGAGAGGTCTGAAGGTGTAATTATTACAATAAAACCATGATTATTAACAGCACTGCTAGATAAAACATGACCCATGCCTTCAAGTTGCACCTGGAGTCCTTACTGTCCTTCATGGGCAAATCATTCTCACAAAGAACTACTCTGCAGTTGAGAGTCCTGTTGGGTAGAGAACAGACTTGGTTTTAGAAGTATTTTAGAAAGAAATTCAAGGGCATATGAGTGAAATTAAGTGCTCTAAAAGTGGTCCACAGTCAGACGCTGAGACTTACACATCTCAAGTAGGCAGAACACCTTATAATTATTTTTTTCCTTTTTAAATGAGGTTAGACAAATTATGTGCAGACCACACCAACTACTAAAAGCATGTAGCGACGGCTCCTCAAATTGCTCTCCATCTGTATGTGATGATTACAAGAGATTTGTGCCTTGGGTGGTTCCATGCCACCATGTTGCAAAGACAGGAGAACGGACCATGTGTTTGTGCTGCCCTTTTGTGTGTATCTGCAGCTTGTGCTGAAACGCTGAATCAGCTGAGTTGTAAGCACACGGGGCTGCTCTGTTGGCTTTGCTCCTGGGTAAAGTGATGGGACAGGACCTTTGGAAACTGCTGTTGTTAAGATCGGTTGGAAATATTATGGCCTTTCTGAGGAGTTAGTTTATTTATCAAAACTATCTTTATTTTTTTAACAGGATGTTGAGTCTTGAGGGTCTCTGGGTTATACAGATGGTTAACAATCCTCACGCTGATGTGCTGCTTGTCTGACATGAGCAAACTAAAATCTGTTTAATAATGTATTTTATCTGTTTTTAAAGTCCAGTCCACACATCAATCTGCTTGCTGCAAATTCTTTCCAGGAGTTTGCAATTCCAGATTTTATTTTCAAGTCCTTTATTCTTTAAGGCTTCTGCAAACCTCCTCACTCTCCATCAGTGTCTAGAGGAGTGACCAGCTTACAGTGTAGCAGGGGATGGGCCTCCTTCAGCATGGGACTGATCTGTGTGCTCACCATTACAGGAGGAATTCTGATGGAGGTGTTAGGAGTCCTGCTTGCTCAGTGGAGAACTGTGGAGTTGACATGGTTATCTGTGAAGCAGTAGTGTTCAAATCACAGCCACGGTACTAGTTTTCTGAGTGTTTACAAACCTTATTTGCACTTGGAGTATCTAATAGCTAGGGCACTGAATAATTATACTCAACACAGATGTTAAACTGCCAGCATCTCAGAAAATGTGATTTATTTACGTTAGTACGGAGACAGGTAAAATGTTTCTGTTCCCACCATCCCAAACATAGAGAAAAACCTCATCTTTAGAGATGGTTTCAGGAAGTGAGCTGTACATTTAAGAAGGAAACATTGGACCACATCTATTTGTTGAGACAAGTTATACATTTTTGGCCCAAAAGTCAGGCTATGCTTTCTGCAGAAACTCACATGGCCATCAGAAGAGGACAGGGACAGCACATGTTCACCTATCAGCTAAAGTTAGCCTTCACTTCCAGCTGAAAAACAGCATGATTTTTTTTCAGCACTGTTTACTTTTCTCAGTGTTCATAAATGTCTTGACTCTGCAATGGAAACCCTTCAGTGACCAAGGCTGTCCTGCAATATTTTTCTTCTTTTCATCTTGTTCAAGCTGTTCTGCTGGGAAGCCATCAGATTCATTGCAAAATTGGTAATTAGGAAAATAAGAATGAATCAAGAAGTCTTCACCTGACTAAATCTCCTCCTTTTCTCCTTCCACAAACCATCCAAGCTAAACCTATGCTGCACTTACATTGTGCTTTTGGACTCACAATGCTTACAGTGCCCAAACTGGCTCTCAAGTTGGACTGTCAGGTGAATGGCATGTGAAACTGGACAACATTCTTGAAAAAGTGAACAAGATTTTTTAATAGCTTTGCCATCAAGTGTCTTCTACCTGCTGCATGTTTGGTAAGGCTGGAGAGAGCTGAGTCACTAGGGTATAGCTAAGTAGCATATGCTTGTAAAGTGTAATCATAGTTCTAGGATGAATTGTGCTTTACAAAATCCTTAAAGGTGGCATGGAGTGAAAAGAAGGGCTGATGTGTTCACACCGTGGACTGAGGTCTTACTAAAAATAATGTCTTTGTGCCACACAAGATGTAGAAGTGAATGTGGACTATACAGTAGAGTTACCCTGATCAGCCTGTACTCAACAAACAAATGAACATTTCACTTTTATTTATTCTGGATTGGTGGGTCAGGGGTGAGGTATGAGGGGGCTGTTACACAGAGTCTTCATTTCAATGCTTTGTAGTTACCTCCTGCTGCTGTTCACCCAGCTGTCCTCTGGCTCAAGGCCCTACTTGTTCAGCCAGGTCTCAGTTTCTCTTAAGACTTAGGCAGCCTTGCTTTTCAAGTACTCCCTTCTCTGTGGGACCATGGAGGCTATCCACTGACCAGTGCACTGCTTTGCCTCTGCCCACGTGTAACGGGGCACGTAGCCAAAATCCTTCTGTGCTTTTCTATAGGAGAAGGTGAATGGGGTGTTCAGTAGAGTGACCAGGTGACGGTTGGTGGAGGGAATGTATCTGACAAAGGGCCGGAGCAAGAAGCTCACAATCTCCAGCAGCAGTGAAAAGTAATACAGCATTGTCAGAGGCATGGGGAGCCGGGGCTCAATTCTAAACCCCATGTCCCTGGTCAGCTCATAATTTAGATCTGCATAGCTCATATGAGGAGTGTCATCTGAGATGTAGTAGAACTGCCCCCTGATGTGCTTGGCTTTCTGTGGGACTTGCAGAGCTTTGGCTGCCTGCACATGTGCCCAGGCGATGTTCCCCACATACACAGGGTTCACCAAAGCCTCCTTCCTGGAGAAGCGCAAGTAGACATTTTTGTTCAACAGACACTTATCCAGATGACCTCGAAGAAATGGGCATCCTTCTCCAAAAATGTACATGGATCTCAGGGCACAAGTCATCAGCATGCCACCATCCTTTAGCACCTGCCCGTCTGCTTTCAGCACAGAATCCTCTGCCAGTCTCTTACTCTGGGCATAAGGAAATTTTGATGTACTCTCATAAACTGTATCTTCATCACCATTGAAAATTGGGTCACCTTTGCAGTTCGGGCCTGTCACCTCTATGGTACTGGTATATATGAAGTGCTGGACGTTACAGCGCACACATGCCTCCAGCAGTAGCTGAGTACCTTCAAAAGAGAAATGTGCAAGTCAGCCTAGAGCTCCCCAAGCAGGCAAAAGTGGGCTTTTTAGGTAAAAACAAACAAACAAACAAACAAAACCCCAAACCCAAAACATCTCTGGTCTGAGCTTGGCCAGATCTCCCCACTCTGCAGCTGGAAGAATCCTGTCCCAGACTGGGCAGCATGTTCAATGAAACCGAACCTGCTCTGTATTTAAGTGATGACAGTTCACCTGCCAGAGTTAAACAAGGATGAACAGTCAGTCTTAATTGCATGTTTGGAGGGGTTTATGCCAAGAGTCAAATTTTCCTCTTGCTTAGGCTAGCATGGACACTGACCACAGATTCAGAGGCTTGTGCCTATTGGTAGGATTGACTTGGCTTAAGGCAGAGGACCTCCAGAAGCTGCCCTTCTTGTTAGGTACCATAAATCCTAGATGCTGAAGAAGCCCTTGTCTTCCAGGTTTGAGGATGCTCTTGGCTGGTTTGTTACACAAATGCAGGACCTGAAGGTTTGCTCCAAAATCAGCTTCACCCAGCAGGAGGCTATCCACCTTTCAATTGGGCAAGAAAAGATCTTCTGTCAAAAAAACTCATGATACCATGTAGTCAAAGATCACAGAGTAAAATGCAGTGAGCAAAGTGGTGATTGCCTCCTTTTTTGGGCATATTCTGGATTTTACTTGCAGTAATACAGGATTTCTTACTTTTAAAAACCTGTTGTAATATTTTCATCAAGGAGAGCAGACGTAAACTGGCAAGCTCAAGGTCTTTCAAATAGCCAAGAGGGTTAAGCTAGAAAAGCACGTTCAAGGACAAAATAAATAATTCAATAAACTGTGTGGTTTTAATTACAAGTTGACTCTTTCTTCTGAGCTTTGAAGCAAAATTGCCTTATTTGTGGTGCATGGAGTAATGAGACAGAGATTATGTGTGAAAGGACTTTGGAACAGAAGATACAGCTCAAAGACATTTGAAAATGCCTTTGGCAAAGGAACATTAAACCATAATGTCTGATATGATATCAGAAGGGTGTGGCCTAGAATCTAGGGGATAAAATCTAGTAGCAGTGAAGCACATAAATGATCTAACAAGTCTGTTACAACAACTAAAGGTCACATAATGCAGAGCACCCTAAAGAGAATATAACGAATAAAGAGGTTCCAAGGACCGAGGAATATAGGCAGCAAAATATGGACCCATTAATGAGTGAAAAATGGGAAGAACTATTGAACTGAATATTGTTAGGGCACTAAAAATTCCTTTTTTTTCAAGATTGAACAAGAAAAAGAAAGAAGTGGAAACAAATGGAAAATAAATCTGGATGAGGCTTTAAAAAACACTAAAAAAGTGTGAAGAAAAAAAAGGTTACACAACCAGGAATAAATTGATATGACAAGTGAGTTCACGTAAGTCACTATGTGACAGGGTCAGGGTCAGCTGGAAAATTAATTAATAATATATATTATTTTTTAAATTAACGGCTTAATTCCTGCCATCAATGCTGTTTAGAAAGTGAGGAAAAGGAATAAACTGCTGAGGGGCTAGACAAAATCAAATTAGATAACAAATTAAAAAGTAAAAAAAAACCACACATAAAATTATCTTGACAGTTGGTGTCTGTTCAAGATCAGTTTTGCCCAAATAAAATGTGTTATATTTCAAATGAAAGTTGTATGTAAAACTTGAGAAGGTAATGGGAATCTGAGCATCATTCACGTAACATTACATAGAGTAAATATTCCATGGAGAAGGTCTCCAAGTTTTGCTTGCACACAAAGGCCTTCTCGCTAAGGATCTGATTCACAGAGGGCACTTCATTAATTTTATGGATTATATTTAATTATTTTCTTCATTCCTTTCCTCCTATAAATTTGCTTCCCTTCCTAAAAAGATCTTTTTGCACTGAGGCATTGTGTGGCATGTGAGACAGAGGAAAGCCCTGCATCACGGTGAGTTTAACTTGTTTGCTTCTATTCTGGTTTGTGAACATCCACATCCGATTCCTTGATACATTTGTAATATAACAGTTCTCGGGTTTAGGATGAAACAAAACTTTAATCTCGCAAGTCTTTGAAGGACGTAACAGTGTCTTGGCTGGTCAGAAAGCCAAAAGAGCCTCGGAATGGAAGTGGAGGGAAATAAGGACTGCAGTATTTACTGATTAACCTCAGGGTCAGTTTGCTCTAGGAGCAGGGCTGGCGTGTGCTTTTGTGCTACCAAATGTTATCAGCTAACCCTCATGGGCCTAGCGGGCTTGTTTCACCCCCAGGCACTCTGCTGGGGTGGATCTGAAACATTTATGAAAACCTAGATACTTTGTGCTTAAGTCTAAACCTGCCAAGAGGAACAATGGGCCGGATTTAAATAACCTTGGTAACTCTGACTCCAGCGCAGAGCTGGAGAGCTTTCTGCTTTTGGGACATTATAATATTTATTTGGGTTTTTTATCGATTTGGGGTTTTTGCCCCCATGGGTTTAGGCAAAACATTCTGCTGTTAAAAACGGATTGTAGCAGGAGTATGGTCATAAAGAGAGAGCTTTACAAGTCCTCTTTCTGAACTACCACGCCTGTATATTTATTTTTCATACTACCCAATGCACAGGTTTACAAGAACTTGCCTTTCTGCTCTTTCCTCCTGGCAGGGACCTAAGAAGCTGCCCACAGGACTTTAATTTGTGGTCGCTGACAATTTATGGCTTTGACTGAGCAGAAATGAAAGAGTCTGGAAGCTGAATGTACAGGCAATGAGCCAGGCTAAACCAACCAAAATATCATCCCACTGTTTTTAAGGTGCATGAAGAGACAACTAGACACACAGACCACTCTCTTGCTCAGAACCCTGGTGAGTAGGCAATATCTGTAAAAGTAGTGCCTGTAGAAATACGTTCCTTATTTTGTTCTCTGAAGAAGCCCTATATGTGTGGCAAAGAGGAACAAAAACCAGGAAAACTATTCACATAAATAAGAAAGTCTCCCCCAGACCTTCACCAAGAAGCTGAACAACACAGCCAGGGAGGTCAGTGTGAATGCAGTTCCACGGAGGGATATTTCTTTTAGGAAATATGTTTACATTTCCTGGCCATTCCTAAGCCAAAAAATTCCCTCTTCATCCAATCTTTTCACAAAGAACAGGGGCTCCTTAGTAGACAGGGAGGTCTTGTCAGTGAGTGAACAGTCACTGAAGCCCCTTCCTCTCACAGCCTTGAGTTTGTTGGGGAATTTTTAATGATAACTCAAGGTGGGAGAACATCTGCTCCTCTGAACTGCATTCATGCACACACAGACAGAATGGCAAACATGAAGAAAAAGAGAAGAAGAGGGGGGAAAAAAAAAATAGGCAGCAGAGACACACAGTGTCTGGGATGGTAGCGATGCAAGTTTGCTGTAATTGCAGCCAAAGGCTCTAGTGTAGGTAAAAAATGAAAAATTTACACACACGGGGATGCTGCTTGGGAAGGGACAGTAAGAACCAATTTCTGAGATGCACACTGGGATTTCAGAGGTGAATTGTTTCCAGAAAGGTCCACTGACCACGGGATTATGATTGTCCCCACTGAAGGCAGAGCCTGTGTGGATCGCAGGATGGGCATATACGAGTGCTGACAAGAGTGAATGATCCTGCAGTGCCCTGCAGTGGAAGACAAGTGCACACTGCGTGTGGAGATGGCCAGAGCTGCATAGGTCTGCACATATGCATGCACCCAGGTGTGGCTGTGCAAGATGTAGAACAACCAAATTAATCTGGCTCAAAACAGGTCAGGTGCTCCCTTCCGTTTGCACATGATGATCAGGAAATAGTAGACATGGGTTTGAGAAAGGTGCTTCACCTGCTCACCTGTTACATTGACTTCCCAGAGCAGCTGCTTCTCTATGAGGCCCAAGGTGTCAATGATGGAAGCAGTGTGGATGACAAGAGAGACACCCTGGCAAGCACGGTGCAGGAACGTCACATCTCGGATATCCCCTTCCAGGATTTTCACCTCAGTCTTACCCTGGAACTCTGCAACATCAGCAGAAAACAAAGCAGAAGATCTTATGGGCATCCTAAGAACACTGAAAAGAGTGGTGAAGGGCTGTGTGGCTGCTGATGCTGTGCCTGAGAACTGCTAAGAGCCCAGGCACAGGAGCAGTATTTTAAGGATAAGAAAACAATAGATGTTTTCCAATGGCTATATTGCCAAGTGATAATTACAGTGCTATAGAAATCTATGTTACATTACACACTGTATTCCTGGAGCCAATATTCAACATGGTTCCTTCTTCTTTTTTACTTTTTAAAATCTTTTTTTAAGAGAAATCTTTCCTGCTGCTAACAAGTGCCTGAAACCTCCTTTAGGTGTGACTACTTTAAAGTTCATTGCTTCAGCTATGAACCTTCTGGTGACTGGCTGTTTATAAAAGCGTTAACCCAAGTATGCTGAACAGACAGGCACCACACGCACCTGTCTTCAAGGTGTTGAAAGAGCTCTTCTCCACACACAGCATGTGTGCACAGAGCTGTGCTCACACCTATTTTCTTGCCTTGCCTATACTGCAGCTCTTCCAATAAATTACTTACATCTCTTTTACATACCTCTGCCAGGACTTATTGTGCCTCTTCTACCTCCAGCTCTGGCTCCATTTCAGCATCTGTGCTGTGGCACCATTTTTACCATGCACATCTTCCTGGTCCAAATCTGAACTCTCAAGGTTGCTCTCCTGAGCTACCTTAGCCCTGACTTGCTCTAAGTCCTGCTTTTTAAGCCCTCTTCCTCCCCAGCAGCTAATGTGTGTGACCCTGGTGCAGTCCTAGGTCTCAGAGCCATCTGTCCCCCAAGTTTTGCTGGACAGAAGCATTCTTTATACAGCCCTAACAAAAAACACTTCACTAACAAAATTGAGCCAGAACAGGATAGTTGCCTGGAGACATTTATAGCCCGAGGTGATGCTGCTCTCTTGGGGGAGTCTGCTGGCCTGGCTGCAGCTGTGCCATGGCAGAGGAGAGGACCTTCTCAGCATGAACTTACAGCTTTTAAGAGGTAGCGTCTCTACAGCAAGTCCTCTTTGCTGTGGCTGCACTAGAGGGCTCTCCAGGCACAGCTAACTGGGAAGGGACTTCGCAGAACAGGCAGATTCTCTCTTCTCCCAACATAATCAAATGCCCATTTTAAACAAGAGACCTGTAATTGATACAGCTTTTCTTGCTTCATCCATGACTGAAATCTCATGTTTTCTAGTGCTTTGTGATCAGCTTCAAAGCAGGCAGTATTTCATCCCACGTCTTTAACAGAGAAACGCTAAGACAGTTACTGGGATCTGCAAATGATGGGGAGTATCTTTTTAATTAAAATTAAATTGGTTTTATCTCAAATGTAATCCTATATTAATTTAACAAATATTCTCACGCAACAAGCTGGAGGGTCTTTTTTTATTTTACAGAGTGCATTTATTTCCTAGGGCTCCGTTTCCAGAAGGTTTACACCGACCTCTACTTATACAGACGCAGAAGTGTCACACTAAGCACCTGGCAGTTAGATTTGCTCTACTAAACATTAGTCTTTGTGCATCCCTTAGGTTGATGGTCTCCGTGAGTAAGGCTTTGTGGGGTTGCAATAACCAAAAAGATTGAAATACATGCTTTTTACAATCTTAATTCTGATATGTAGCCCGTTCAGAGTGGTCACTGTGCCTGGGCAGGAGTTAGCAAAATGGAAGTTTTTACAAATGCAAGCAAAGATTTCAGGAAATATACAAAAGAATCCTGTCCCTTTTAAAGCAGATCACAGGGAGAGTTGGTATCAGTCACCAGAAAGCTGCTGTCTAGCTGCTTTGTGCCTTGTTTGGGCTTGGAATCTGTGTGTGTGATATGAGGCAAGAAAGCTGCTCCTCCATTCCATTTTAGCCAGCACAAGTTGTGATGGTAAATACAATTTGGGCCTTGTTCACTTTATTCGCATCAGCTAGATGTCAGGAATCAGCAGATTTATCTTGTTTTGCTCTGGGGAAAGAGGAAAACTTCAGGTGAGCTTGGAAGCAGAGAGAGGAAAGAAGAAATGACTGACAGACAGTGGTTTCAGTCTGAGATGGACAACAGAAAGAAACTTGATTTCCATCTGCACAAACCACTGCCCAGGTATCAAAAAAGCATGTGTGTGTCAGGTGGAAGGGGGAGGAAAAGCACAAATTCACCTCAACTCTTCATTTTTTGCATACATTGCTTATAAGAAAGTACCTACCAAGCTTCTACTTCACCAATAGTTTCTGTGTCCTCCGAGCTGTGAGCAATGCTCCCTGCTTGCCATGGGGTAGTTTTTTGCCTGGAAAGGCAATGATTACTCAGTAAAATTCAGTGTCCTGTTGTGAGCAGCATGTCACTCAGCAATCCAGTCAGACTCTTTCCTATAAACTGCCTTTCTCTTTTCTATGTGCTGTTTAAAGTTCAAGCAAACAGCAATGTCTGTGGGACTTCGCTTGAATTTCTTAGTGCTCTTTTACAGAGGTCCTAACAGCTGTGGGGTGGCTGGTGGGAAAGGCACCCCTCATGAGAGATCTCCACTTTCCTAGTTAACTGTCTGGTTCATTAAAGTGGTCTGCTTTCTGTATTCATAGGAGAAAATTAAAAATTTCATCTTGGTTTCATCTGTAAAGGGTAAAGCGATTCATTGGCTCTTTTGGTCCAGGGAAGCTGAAATGTTTATTCTGTTCCCATTTCAGCTACTGGGTTATTCTGTTGCTACTCTGCCTTTCTGTTTTAAATGCAGTGATAAAGGCAAATGAATGTCTATAACAAGTCAGGAGGAAGTTTCCTGCAGCAGGAATTTTCCCCTAGCAAACATCCTGGAAAATAAACCCCACATTCATTCTCCCTCTACTTTCCTCCTGCTTTGGAGCAGTACTGGGTTAGCAGTGCAAAACCAGACAATATTTAAGCATCACACAATCTATAAATGTCTGTCTGAAAAAATGACATGAAATGAGAGTTCAGGGGGAAAGGAAGGAGATGTTCAGGAAGGGTCAGTGCTTTGAAATAGTGAGAAATCCCTTTGAGAATACACTAGGAATTTCTATCTTTTCCAGAGGTGCCAGTGCCGTAGGAAAAGAAAAGAATATCAAAAATATGCATAAATAGAAGCACAGGAAAGGCAGAAAGATAAATTTGAAGTGGAGATGGGAGGTAGGAAACCCAAGGCACCAAACTACCATGTTCAACATGACGTTCATTCTCAACCACACAGTGTAATTGGGGTGAATCCAGCTCCCAGCACTTGACATTGATTGGATCATCCTTGACTCCCTAGGGCTGTGGAAGACCACAGATGCCACTGGTTTACTTAGGCTGAGTGCAATGGTCAAGATCTCAGCAGGAAAGATGTTTGGACAAAAGAGGAGTGTCTCCTGGCCCTAAGAGCTGTAACTTGCACATACTCCTCTGCCTTACTACCCAAAAACCTGACTCTGCAAAGATATTGCAAGTAAAAGGTGCTCAAGAGCTTAATGAGAAAGAAAACAATGCCGCTGTGCTCCTGGATGTTGAAGAAATCCCAACATACACTAGCAAGTAAAAGTCCCTGCAGTAAAAATCATGCAGGTCAGAAGACTCCATCCCCAGTTTTTGCAGCAGCCGTGAATTTGAAATAGGAGTCACTGTGCTAGAGAAGGGCTTGAAAGGGCAGGAAAATATTTCTGTCCGTCCCAAGCACAGGCACTGGCAGGACATTTGAAGAGATGTAGCTATAGAGGCTGATACAGACAGAGGGACTGCCAGTCAAAGTGCAGGGCTTCAAGGCAGTTCAAACACATCTGAAATGCCAGTCTGTTGTTCCTGCTACTTGTTCATGGAACTCTGGTAACTGATTTTTGCCTTCCTCCTGTGCTGGTCAGGTAGGCAGCAGGAATGTTGCAAGAATAGGAGAGGGAGTGTCTGGGCAGTGTTCAGTGGAGGAAGGAGGGAGGATAAGAAAAGGTCCCAGAGCTTTCCTATTAACAAAAAAAAAAAAAAAAGAAGGAATGGGGAAAACTTTGCTGCAGCCCAGACAAGACTGTGTTCATAAAAGCAGTCATTCTTACTCCTTGATGCCCACAAAGCTCTACTGGCCTGAAGCAGTCCAGATGCTTCAACTGCTGCCCTGCTGCATCATCAGTGCTAAATCACACAGGCTCCTGCTGCTGCAAGCACTTCAGCCTCTGCTGAGCTGCAGGTTTTGTCACTGTGGGCATTGCCTGGAAATCAGAGCAGGAAGGGCTGCTGCAAGGCTCAAGGCCATCTAGCAAGTCCTCAAGTGAAATGCTTAATAAGGTTTAATGAGGAGGAAAGCCAAGCTGTATAAAACCATCCTAAAGGCTTGTGCAGTTTGCACCAGGTTTGTGGTGCACTGTTACTATGATTTGATGACACTCTTTATAGAAGGATTATGGGTCCTTTAGCAAATCATATGTGGGGATATTCCATAAGGGTTCCCCTGTAGTTGCCTATATAGAGGAAGAATAGTCTTGAGGTTAAGATGTGACAGGGGAAAGCATTGTCAGAAAAATATGATGTAGGGACTTAAGAAATTGCTTGAATTTAGGTGCCTTTTTATAGCTGCGCTTATGATCCCAAGAAATGGGACGTTTAAAATATAATACCCTGAGCTGCTTTCCCTGCCACAGACCATTTCTGACACTGGGCACATCAATCATTTGTACTGTCTCCAATCCATTCAAGGCGGCAGAGTCCTGACTGCCTTCTGCAAATGGGTCCTGTCTCTTCTGTGCACAGCACAAAAGGATTCTGCTTTCCAAGCAACTGTGGTAATATTGAGTGACAACAACTTTTTAAGATACCTCATCACAACTCTCAGCCAGAAGATCACTATTAATGAAATTAATCACAGGTTGAAGAAAACACATTGGCTTTTGCACCAACTTTGCTGCTGACATCTAGTCTAGCACATCAGAGCCCAGGACAGTATGGTCTAGGATACACTGCCCCGTCCCCTCCCTCCCCTCCCCTGTCTAGCAAGGCTTGTGTTTTCCTTCTCCCCAAGCAGAACTGTGGGATTTTTGCACTAATTTTGCTCTGGGTGTTTTGACGTAATAGAAGTCAGGCTGAGGGCAGCCTGTTGACTGCATGAACAGTATATAGGTCTCTCTTCCGATTTAGAGAAGCCTCAGGGTCTGGCAAAGAAAACTTGCTTTTACATTCACATTTGGAGGGAGACAGAAGGATTTCCTTGAAATAAAACCTCTATCTTCAAAGCTGCTTTGGATGAGAGGTAGACTTCCAAGCTATTCACATGAGAAAACAACAGATATACCCACAACACATAGTCCTCAAGAGATGGTACTTACTTCCAAATCTCCCAAGTGCTTCATTGCTAAAGGCTTTGTCCAGCAGTCGGATCTCAGCCAGCGCCTCCTCTTCTTCCAGCAGCAAGCGGACAATCCTCTGGCCAAGAAATCCTCCTGCTCCTGTCACCAGACAGCTTACCCCTGCCAGGGACATTGCTCTGAGTTGTTCTTTGGTGGCGAACTGGCTGTCTCTTGAGCTCAGACTGGTCGGTTCACCTACTGCCTGAGGAATGAATATATGACATCAACCTCTGGAGTCTTTACAAATCAAAGGGTGTTACCAGAAGGAGAGACTACTGGAAAACAAACTTCTACATTAAACAACTGTTTTTAAAGCATGTCTTACTTTTGCTAGCTATTCCTATTCGGAAATAGCCAACAGATTTCTCCACGCAAAGAAAAAACTCTTTAAAAACAACTGCAAACTAAAGAAATTAACAAATATGAAAATGCTCAAAATCAACTTCAAAGAACAACAAACCCTACAGAAGTCTGCCTCAGTCCTTGGCTCCTTGAGTCTAGCACTCAGAAGACTAGAGGGGGGAGATTTGCCTCTATTTATATACTCTAAAGCACCACCTTGGTCCTTTTGCTTCCCCTCCCTCTCGTGTTCATCCTTTGCTGCAAACAAACGTGGTACTTCCACCCCCCCCAACACCCCGCCCCTTGAAAGACGAAGGCTCTGCATGTGGCAAGGTCTGAGCCTAGACCTTGTATCACTGAATTTAAATTAAAGCTGCGGGGGAAAAAGATTCACCTCTGAAATGTCTGCTGTGAGATTACATAGGTGAAATATGGCTCTGGCTGGCTGTTTGCGCTTTTGCAGTGAACTTTTATATTGCATCTCTAAAATACAGGCAAAATTGCCCAAGTGTTTGTCCCCAAGGTTTCATTCCAGTTCCAGCAAAACTCTTTTCTAGTGTGAGACCAGGACAGGGCTTAGGCATTAGCCTGAAGCTCCTAACGCTTGCACTGCCTTCCCAAGCCTTTGTGTCCTATCAGGACACACTGCCTGGAGCTGTATTTTCTCCCTCTCACACAAGGACAGGCAGACACCCCTGCTGAAGCAAGATGTAGGTAGCCACCTTACGCCAGAAAGCAGTTAGAAAGCAGCCCAGCAACACAACTAATGAGGCTGAAATCAGTTGGAAAGGGGATCACTGATTGCAGGCACAGCTGGAATGGATCTCTAAAAATGCTTTGCTTGCATTCATGTGGCTAACTCCTAAATTCCCTCTTTTATTCTGTCATGAATTTTGTTCACTGATTGAGGAGAGCCCTGGAGAAAAGCTATAGAAGCAACCCCTCCCCTTCATTACTTTTCTAGCACAAAACTGGGCCTTCAAATGACAGGAGGAGAAGTGTTTCTAGCTGACAAAGACCTCTGACAGTGCTTTGGCAACCGTTTCAGTCACTGTGCCCTTGAAGATCCTTCCCTTACTCCAACAAAGCTTTAAAAAAATCATTATCAGTGCTTCTTTCCTTGGCTTCTCTCAGGCAGGACCTTGACGTTGTATGTTCTTATCAGAAGCTGCTGCAAATTAATTTTGTGCAGTGCAGGCATTTTGTAAGGAAAAGTAACTGACCAAAGGCTGCTGCTGCAACCAGTGTTCTCTGAAGCAGTGCTTCCTTTTTACTGTTAGAAAGGAAATAAAACACCTTAAAGAGGCTTTATAAAAACAGACAACACAACATAGCCTCTTAGGATAGAAAACACTCTCCTACACCCAGCTTTTATTAGAATGACCAAGTTTAGCAGGATTAGTGCTTTATATGAGAATACGAATGCTGTGTAGGGGACTGTAAGGAGATTTATTGCTGCTGTGCTTTTGCCCTTTTAAGTTCTACTGGGCCAAATGCTTGGCGTAGTTTGAAGGAATTTTATACATCACTACAGAGCTGCCATTTGTGGATGTCAGGGGTCAGACAGCAGCAGTTTGCTCAGGTCAATCACAGACCTGCTGGTGCTTCCTACAGTCTCACCTAGAGACATTTTCACCTTCTTTCTTCTGGAAACTGCTGATTGGGGTTTCTGGGTGCCACAGCAAGTCCTCTGTGCTGCAAACAAGACTGGTGTTCCCTGAAGGACACAGAGGCAGATGCTGGAATGGTCTGTACGCCCCAGAATGGAGTCAATAAGGCCAGAGCACACCAGACCCCGGACCACCAGGAACAATTTGAAGAAATTCAAAGCTGTAACATGGGTCTGGGATTTGCAGACTAAAACATAATTCAGCAGCATCTAAAAGTTTGCCAGCTCTGCATCCTGTGTCAAGGCATAGTCTTTTTTTTTTACCTGTTTTGTCATCTTCTCCTTGGCTTTATCATAAAATGAGGCCTTCATGGTCTGATATTTTGCTGATGTACACAGAAGTGGATGGTAGAATGGGCTGCATGCTTAAGGCTATCATTTTAGAAAATCAGAGCTTGCAAATTGTAGCTTGTGTTGGAGAATTGCTATACGTGGACTAAGTGCATGGCTTAGTACATGTGCAATCCACTGTGTCCCATCACACCCATGTCCCTAATCTGCTAGTCCAGGAGCAGTGTTGCTCCTCTGCCTTTACTGGTGCTTATTGAGACAGAGATACTTTCAGGCAATGGGTGGCTGGTGTTAGGAGAACACATTCCCTTAGCCTCACCACAAGAAGAACAAATGGATTGGAGGTTGTAGTGGAGATGAGAAGACAAGGAGAGAGAAATAGGGAAGGGAAAATTCCCAGCAGCATTGAGAACAAACAGAATCATAGCACTGGAATGAATAAATACAATAACATTCTGAGCAGGAAAGTTTTGGGTAGGATGAATTATAGGTTCACAGAAGGTGATGGTGTTTAATTGTACAATCAGGCAAAAGAAGCTCTCTGTGCGTGAGAAGAAAGAATCCTTTTGTTCAGAAAAGAAATCTGATTTAGGAAAGGAATTCCTGGAGTCTTTCCTATTGTCCTGACTGATGAGAACTGAAGCAGAGAAAAGCAAAGACTGAGCATTTTAACTGGACTTTTTGCTGTCTAAACAAAGAGTAATTGTGACCAAAAAGCCACAAAAACATCCATGTGCTCCTTATGTGAAATATTAATGTGTTTCTTACCATGATATGCCAATAAGCTCAAAATGCACAGATGCTGGCAGCTCTGAGAAAGAGGGTGTACTCTGAGATGCAGATTTACTCAAGCAAATCTTCTGTCCTTCAGAGTGGGAGGCACTGTTCCCTTCAGGAAACATTTTCTCTCTTCGGATTACACATTGACAGGAGGCAACAAGACTTAAATAATTAATTTTTGGACAGCTATACCGAATCAAATTCTGAATTAACAGAGCTTCTGATAGTGTGAAACAGTTTTAAGACACTTTAACCAAGGTGTGATGATAACCACCTTAACGGGCCTCAATGTTTCTGTGTACTCAAACCTGACAATGAAAATATCTCATGTTTCATTAGTACCAAAATTCTTTTGGTAAAAGGGAGAAAGTGATTGTAAACTTCAATTATATCATCTTCAAGATCAGAAAGACTTACCTGTAGTATTCTTTGCAATATTAGTCAGCATATGAGTTGGGTATTTAATTAGAAACAAACATTTAGTCTTGCTTTCCCTTTAGTTTTAGGTAGAATTGTGTTTCCCAAACTGAGATTGATGAGTGAATTCTATATTTAAAGGCCATAGAAATTTGCACCGTATTTGAAAAGAAAATATTTCTATTTTGACACATTTTGTAGGTAAACTACCCTTGTAAATAGACTGATTCCCCATCCCTGGTACATCCCCCAGGGATGTTGGAAGGCAGCAGAGTTTGATCAGTCCTTAACCCACATGTTTACAATCTCCTTTGGTACACATTGGCACAAGCTTAATCCAGATCATAGAATACTTCAGAAGTCTTGGAGAAGTTGTAGGATGGGCTTGTTCAATAGACTATCAGCCTGGTTGAACCTTGTGAGCTCTTCTTTTAGCTTTCTTTTTCCCTCAGAAAATGCTTTCTACATCGTTTTTCACAGAGATTTAGGTGCAGCTCTATTGTAGTTGATCATGGGAGCACACCACTACTGCAGCGTACAGATCTGATGTGCTGATTCTTTGACGTCCCCCAACTATTTAGATTAGAAAAGAGCCTCTGGAGGTCTCTGACCCAACCTCTTCTCAAAGCAGCATCAGATCAGACAAGATATTCAGGACCTTGCCCAGCCAAGCTCTGAATATCTCTAAGGATGGAGGTTTCACAAGCCCTCTGTTGCAGTGCTTGATCACTCTCATGGTGATTGTTTTTCTACTAATTTCTAACTGGAATTTTCCTCATTTCAAGTTGCTCCCTTTGCCTTTCACCCTTTTACTGCAAACATCCAAGAAGCTGGGCTGCATCTTCTCTGTTCCATCCAACTAAGTAGTAAAAGATCATGATGTTGACCTGCCCTCCCCCCCCGCCATTAGCTTACTCAGAACTGAACACACCCAGTTGTCTTATACATCCTTGAAGTCCATCAAAGTGTGCAGTGTGGTATTATTCCTCAGTCTTATCAGCCAGGCAAGGTTTATTATTACTGGAACAGAGAGGAAGGCCTCAATGTGAAGGCCTCTGGAAGATCACTGCAGACACTGTTATCTCTGAGAGAAATCCAAGTCTAAACAGCACAAGCTAACAGGGCTTCTCTCTTCTGCCTTCTTAAGGCCAGTTTAAAGTAGGGCTTATGCAGAAGGCCTGTTCTTGATAGTGTGGGTTCCTCCTGAGTGTGCCAGAGACGTGGACACCAGGGCATCTGCCAGTTGAAAGCAGGGTGCAACAGGGGGGTGTGAGTCAGCAGCACCATGAGCTGGCTCTTTGCACCAGAAGTGGTCCTCTGCCTCGGGCAGTGGCTTACCCTTGAAACCACAGCTGAAGAGCAGCTTTATCACTTGTCCCCAGGATGCACATGCCCAATTCTGTAGTGGTACCCCTTTAGTACTGATAGCTGTGGCATGATCCTCACACAAACCTGACTGGCAAAATCTTTTCTTCCCCTTACTCCTGAGGGTATTCAGGACTACGCAAGCATAAAGGCATTGCCTCAATCTTGAAATGCATGCTGATCTGAAAGGGGAGAAGGGGCTAGGAGGATATTCTGCTATTCTATACCATTGTATTTTTTGAAAAAACAAGTAGAAAAAAAATCATAGAATCATAGAATGTATTGGGTTGGAAAGGACCTCCAAAGGTGATCTAGTCCAAGCCTTCTGCAATAAGCAAGGACATCTCCAACTAGTTTAGGTCACTCAGAGCCTCATCAAGCCTGGCTTTGAATGTCTCCAGGGATGGGGCCTCCACCACCTCTCTGGGCAGCCTATTCCATGTGTAAGTGTAAAGGGCAAGAGACAATATTGGAGAACAAGATATTTCACCTCTGTGATGCTGCTCATTCCAAATTTCATTCACCTTCCTTTCACTTGAAAATGCTCCGTGCCTCTTCAAATCTGGCTCCAGGTGTACTGCACTAGGCATCCACATCACAGAAGCTAATTTGTAGTGGCCTCTTCAAACATTTCTGGTTTAAGATGTTTGTGCTGTCTTATACAACAAGCCTATAGAACAGCTTGATCATAGGCTGTAAGTTGTCTGGCTACCTTCAGTAGCATTCAAATGTCCTTCAGCTCCACCTGTCCTCCATGGAAAACAGAGAAGGAGATCACAAAATCAACCATTGTGCTTATTTTCATGCTGTGCCATTGCCTTTCCCTGAAATCAGATTTTGATCTCATGGTACTCAACGATGAGATGTCTCTGAGTCTTAAGATGGCCTTGAAAGATTACCTTCACAATTGTAACAACAAGATGCTTCCCAGCATCAAGAAGACTGCTGAGAGGAGCAGCATGAGGGGAGGGGAGAGGAGGAAATTGGAGGAGCGGGGAGGTGAGGAGAGGAAAGGAAAGGAGAATGGAAAAAGCCAGGTTCTAATTGTTATTAAGGACAATTAAGGTTATTAAGGTACACGGCACAGCCAAGGGTATGCTTCTTCAAGGGGAGGCAAGACCAACATCTCAGGAAGAAACATGGTCAGGGAAGGGATGAGCACACATTTCAAAGGGTACGTGCTGCTCAGCTGGTGCCAGCAGCTCCTGTCTGCTCCCTCAGCCTGCACTGGCTGCATTCATCTGTAGGCAGAGACCAGGACACCGGGTGAGTTATTTACACACTCCCACAAACTTGTGCTTGTGCTCTGAGAATGAACAGATCCTGACCACTGCTCAAATGAATTTACCGTGAACTGTGTAGTGAAGAAAGAGTTGCTCTCTTTGGGGAGCACAGGGTGTTGCTTTGGTTACTAGTGATTTCATTTCTCTGCATTTAGAATCAGTGGACAAGAACCCCCCCCTCCATGTCTGGCTGCCCAGGGTAACAGAGCTTGGGAGTAAGGCCCAACACAGGTAATGCCAGAGAATGGCTTGTTTAAAGTAAATGTATTTAAGCAAGTAACAGTTACCTGAAGTATTAAATAACTCAACAAAAGGTCTCAACAATAGCAGACAATGGCCTTTGCTAACACAGAGCCTTTCCTAATCTCCTCACGAATTTTCTGAAGGCCTTATCAGATACTTATTGCATATTCAACATTTGCACCTCCTTTTTCTCTCTTCCGTCTGGTTTGGGACCTCAGAGCGAGCTGTCTCTCTTTGCTGAGTGTTGCAGGAGGCTGTTCACAGCTTTGAGAACTGAACTAGGTGTTGGCCAATCTCTGAGACACTGGCACAGCCTGAAATAAATAGAGAAATGAAATATGTTGGTGAGAGATGAAGGTCTGTGGATGAAACTTGGAAGACATCACATTCTAGTCTCACATGAGTCATGTGAGGATAGGTTGATACTTCAGCAGCTCAGTCCCAGGAGCCCTGGTGACATCTTCATCCCTGAGGTTAGGCACAGGGCTTCCACACAAGAAGAGTTAGAAATGGGAATAAAAGAGATACTTATACAAGCTGAGCAGGGAGCCTTCTGATCCAGCCAGAAGTGAAAGGTAAATAGTGAAGACATGGGGATTGCCTTGTGTCAGTGACTGGAGGTGGAGATTTCCAGTGCCATTTCATGTGGACAAATCTGTGTGGAATTTCACAGCCCTGACAAAAACAACCCAACCTGCTCTGCTACTCTTTCAAGTTCAGTTCCATTTTTCATGTAAAGAAGTGTGAGAGACTCCTGATAAAAAAACCCACACAAAACCAACCAAACAAACAAAAACAAAAACCAAACCAAACAAAAAACGAAACTAAAACAAAACAAAAACCGAAACAAACTAGCAAACAAACAAAAAACCCCAAACCCACAAACTTGTAGGAATCTTTATGAGTTGAAAAAGTAACCCCATAAGTAATGCCTAATGGGATTTCAGTTCCAGTCTCCCAGTCAGTGCTGCTATCCAATTGAGTTCATGGTTGCTAGAGCACGAAAATCTTTAAAACCCTGTTTGAAGTGGGTTAAGACCATTTGCTGATGTCTGAATACTTCTGCACTGGACCTGCATGTTTATTTCGTCATGTCTGAAACTGGAGTTGGCACTAGGCTGCACAAATTTGCTGCTCTGTGAGGGAGCCAAAGATGGCAGCTACAGGTAGGACCAGAAGTGACAAATGCAGAACGAGGAGCAACAGTAAAAGTTTGGAGGAGCCATGGAGGCTTTTAAAGCACATGAGATGCAGAGATTTGAACTTTCACCAAAAGACTGTTTTCTCTAGGACACAGAGAAAAATTCTGTATCCACTTTTCTGAACTTTGCATGCAGCAAAAAAAACACTGGTTGCATTTTACCCTGGTAAACGTTAAATTAAATATTGCAGAACATAGCAATTCCCAGAACAGAAATTCCAAGTTTTGCTCATCTCTACCTAGCAGTTTGGTGTCTCTTTAGTTGAGTCAGAAAGCTACTTTAACCTATTCCTCCTTGCAAGTTTCACTGCTATGGCACCTGAAATGCCAAGGGGTTTCACAGGAAGCAAAGCATCTCCTTAAATACAGCAGCTTGGATAACCAAGCAGAGCTCACATGGTTTCCCTTTTTGTGACCCATCCATCCGACTTCTGGTTGTAGATGCCTTGCACACAGAAACCTCCGTACCACCAATTACAAACAGCCTGCAAAACGCTTACCAGCTAAGGCCATCGACAAGCGAAACTCATCCTGCAAAATCCTCAAAACGTCCTGGAGCCCTTCTTCACCCTGCTCCAACAAAGCAAGCTGTCAGGGTGAAAGGGGCATTGGCACGGAGCAATGCTGCAGGATGCTTGCACTGTGAGAGCTGGGGCAGCCCCTTAAGTCCCTGCCAATTCCAGTCTCTCGTACCGATGAATGATTAAAAAGATATGATGGATGTTCTTAGTTCATCACAGATTAATTTAGATGTTTTTCCTTTTGTGATACATCCGAACAGGGAAAGAAAACAAAGCTGTTTTTCACTTCTGACGTATTCTGGCTGGTTGTTGGTTTGTGGGGTTTTGTCTTTTTTTTTCTTAGCTTTCAGTTAACCTCCATCAATGGGCTTGTTTTAAAATGTCAAGCCTTACAAAGCTGACATCACTTTATGAAGTAATGGGAGTTTTATATACGGTACAGCTTTAAAAACTTTAATTTACTCAGATACTGGACTGAATCTTTAAAAATAGTACACTGTGCATTTTCCTCCAAGCAAGTGACACCAAGAAGCTCAAAATGTAATAAAATATACAGATGATTTTGATTTTACTGTAACTTATTGGAAAGAAGGGGGTTTTTTCTCTTCTGGAGAAAAGCTTGAGAACTCCAATCCAGAAGCTAAAGCACAAAAATTTAGCAAAGCAAACACCTGGTATAATTACATTTTAATTTTAAGAATATTATATTAGCCTTCTAATTTTAATAATATTATATTAGCATCAGAGGCCTAATTCAAGACTCTGGATCATAGAAATATGCCTGTAGTTAAGAAGCAGCAAGGCTGGAACTGAGATAGTAGCACATTCAGTCACGTGGAGGACACAGATGTGCTCAGACTTGTCCAAACTGTTTCAGACATCAGTGGGACGGAGCTCTATATGTATTTCTCAAGAATTCAAAACACTGCTATGAAACTGCTGTATCAAAACCATATATTATTTCCAAGTAAGCTGACAGCAAATAAAGTTGTCAGACTCTTCTTTGTGGCAAATAAGCCCATCTCTGATTTTCCAAAACAGTGATGATCCTGAGTCATACAGTATTTTAGTACCAAACTGCAACATCAAGAAAACATGTCCCACAAAACAGTTTTGTCAGCTGCAAAATCATATTTGAAATCACAAAATCCAGTGGTATTTTTAAATCACAGAAAATGTCTGGGTTTGATTCAATGTGGGGTGTTTCCACTTAAAATTCAGTAAAACAAACAAAAAAAATATAAATGGGTAAGATTCTTCACCGGTGAAAACTGTCTCTATGACTTTCAAATAACAACAACAGTGTGTTGGAGAGCATGAGAAGTAGCCGTACAAACTCAAAGCTCCTTACTCACCTTATAAGCCAGACCCCATAAAGCTGGTCTTCCAATAAAGACACATTTTGCTCCCAGTGCCAGTGCTTTTAATATGTCACTTCCTTTTCGGATTCCACCATCTAAATAAACTTCGACTCTGCCGTGTACTGCCTCCACAACTTCAACAAGTGCATCAATCTGCAAAGAAGCAGCCTCTCTCACCTTGAGGTCAGCTTTTGATTCCAAGAGAAAGAGGAGATATTCCAAAGACACGGGTAGGGATGTGATGCTTAAATAGCATATCTGCTCAAAATGTGACAATGCACCACGAGTAGCTCGGCACCAAAAGCTGCAGAATAAAGTGCAGCTCCCTGTTCAGATTGCCAGATAGTTAATTCCATTTCCCAGTGCTTTGCTTATACAGATATTCTTTGCCAGCACTTCCAGTAAGTGAAAAAAGTAAAATTTTTGCTTGCTTTCTGAAAGATTTTAATAATAAATTTCAATGCAAATAATTGTCATTAATATCTTACTTTCATTTGAGACTATGATGAACAATACAAATCTTTGGAAAAAAAGGCTGAGGTCATAACTCTCTATGCTATTGTCTGAATTGCCTAAACTTACGTTTAGAATCATAGAATCATCAAGGTTGGAAAAGACCTTTAAGATCATCGAGTCCAACCATTAACCCTACTCTACCATGTTGACCACTAAGCCATATCCCCAGTCACCACACCTATATGGCTTTTAAAAACACCCAGGGTTGGTGACTCAACCACCTCCCTGGGCAGCCTGTTCCAACCCCTGACAACCTTTGCAGTGAAAAAAATTTTCCTTATGTCCAACCTAAACCTCCCCTGGTGCAGCTTGAGGCCATTCCCTCTTGTTGTATCACTTGTGAGAAGACACCAGTGCCTACCTCTCTACAACCTCCTTTCAGGTAGAGAGTGAGGTCTCCCCTCAGCCTTCTTTTCTTCAGACTAAACAGCCCCAGTTCCCTCAGCCACTCCTCATCAGACTTGTTCTCCAGGCCCTTCTCAATCTAATCCTGGTGACCACCTGTTGAAAGCCTCCTCAACCCCCCTAAAGCATGCACAAAGGATTTCATTTGATATGTACTACAGTCAGTGTATCATTTCCTCCAGGCTAAGTCTCCTGATTCCCAAAGTCCTTTTCTGCAGAGCACAGTGCAGTGCCAGGGTGGTGGTGCAGGGCAGCATCACACAGAGATACTGGCTCTGGTCCCAAAGGCAGTAAAACCAGTGGCAGGACATTGCACTAGACCTAATTAACTCTCCTTCGCAGCAAACCCAAAGGTCTCTTTTCTGCAGTCTCTTATATGCTTTTGCCTTCTTTTCATCTTTTTTCTTTTTTTTTTTTTTTCAGTAGACCAGCTCTAAGTAAGATTACTAAGTAGTTTTTTCCAGTTGGTCATGATTTTTTTCAGATTTTCAGACTGAAAAATTTCCAGACTGAAATTCTCCAGGAGTAGCTCAGCAAGAACAGGGACAATAGCTCCTGCTGCCAGACTTGGTACCAGAGGAGTAGCAGAGCTGAACTAGGTATCTTCTGGATTGTCTATGTATGTAAAGGAACTTTTAAGGTAGAAGCGTAGTTTAATGTGGATGCCATTTCCATTATTATGTCCTTAGCATTTAGATTAATTTTTTTATTATTATTATTTGTTATTGTCAGCCTTGATATAAAATAGAGGAGAATTCCACAGTACCTATTTTTATTTTACAGAGGAAAACAGGGGAAAGAAAGTCCATAAGATACTATGCAATACAGAACCGTAAAATAACAACAGTTGGAAAAACTGACAGAAGCCAAATTAAACCAGCGAACTACACATATGTCCAAACAACCCACAATATTTTTGTACAGATTAAAAAGTAGGGAATTTTTTCTCCAGATAAGTTATCCTTTTTCTGGCTCCTATGAAAAACAATAAATTCCCGTTTCAACTTGAGTCTGGAAATACGCAAGCAGACCGCTCACTAAATCTAGCTGCATTGTTTGTGCATGTTTTGGCAGACGTGAACAATGTGAATAATTATGCTCTCATTTGTACATTTTTGGTTCCAGAGCTTTGTTTTATTTTCGCTGCAGTGCGCAAAGAGTATGTACGCGCTGCGCCAGCTAATGAAGACATCAGCAGAAACCTTTCACTAACTTAGGCCAGTAGTTTATCTGCAGTTATATGGGTTCAGTGCTGCTTACAGAACCCTTCCAAGAAGTTGAGAAAATACTTCAGCTGGTAGCCCATGCCAAGGCACACATCTTACCAGTTTAAAGCTAAAGTGCATTTGCACACATCCACACAAGGAACACACAAGTCCACAAGAAGCATATATGGAGAGATGAACATAGAGGTACCCAGGTTAGCGCAAACGTGCCTGCAATAAACACTCACGGGACATCCGTTTTCTCACTTACAGTGGCAGGTGCTCCATCCAGTTGCCTTCCACCATGATTGGACACAATAATTCCCTGAACTCCATGTCTCACTGCCAGCTCTGCATCTTCTTTCGTCAAGATGCCTTTGATGATGATGGGCAGATGAGTCAGGCTCTTCAGCCAGTAGATATCATTCCAAGTGACCGAAGGATCCAGGCTGTTGGGTGGCAGCCCATACTCAGAACGGTCATCTCCCTACAGTCACAGGACAGAAGGAAGCCTCATCTGAACTGTAACAATATAAAGGCCCCTTGAAGTCTTTCCCTGACTCTAATTAACAGGTTAATTAGAGTTGCTAACAGACATGTCCATCAGCTCCAGAAAGCCCATGTCTCCAGAGGAGAATAATTACAATAGAGATAGAGATCAATGTCTCTAAGGAATCTAGACTGGGATATTGAAGCCAGAACCTAGGCTGGCAGGAGGTCAAGCCAGGACGCTGCAGAACGAGAAGGGGAGAAGCTTTGCCCTGGGTACAGAGGATGCCAAAGCAGCATTTATCCAGTGTTTTTTGTCTCATGTGGGGACACTGAATGAAAGGACACCAGCACAGTTAATGAAAGGACGGGTTCATTTTACAAACCTCAAAGGCTCCTTCCAAGTTCTTCAGTTTCATGTGGGGAGGAAGGCAGAAGCCATTGCGGACATCGTCGCGTCTTTTGCCCGTGTAGGGCAGATCCGCGGTGAGGACGAGGCCCTGGAAACCCAAGGCCTCCGCCCGTTGGACCAGCTGCTGGGAAACCGCCCTGTTGCGGTGAATGTAGAGCTGGAACCACCGGAAGCCACCAGGGGCAGCTGCAGAGATCTCCTCCAGCGTGCAGGTGGAGTATGTGCTGGCGATGTAACAGGTGTTCATCGCTTTGGCTGCTGCAGGAGGTATTGGCAAATAATCAGAATCGAGGTCATTTCAGCAGCCCTGCCAGACACCAGGTGCAGAAGTTTTTTACATACAGGTTGTAGAGAACGCCTAAACTTCTCTTTTATATCCTATCAAACACAGCACTCTACTCATTGGCAAATAGGCCCTTGGGGTTAAAAATGACTTTATTTACCACTGTTGTAGGACCATGGGTAAGACAGCAGGAAAGGGAAAGGTAATTTACCAACTGGTGCATTTGTTTTGCAAGTTAGTTTTGTTTGGGTTTTTTTTTTAAAGCGGGAAATTTATCTTTATGACTATGTTCTTATTGGAATGCACTGTCAAATGCACTCAGTGTACACGGAAACACACACGGGAAAAAATTTTCCAAGGGTCAGCTCTCCAGACCCACCACAGGATTTGGGAAGAGATATTATGCTTTTCTCCAGGGGAGACAGTGTTTTTACTAGTAACAAGGAATTTACAGGCTGGAGTCTCATCAACCACTTTTATGTTCTATCTAGAGCCACAGCACTGAGGACCTGTACAGTCCTTGGTGTACACCAGAAATGTGTCCACAGTTTCTGTCTTATGTTTGCAGCAGCCTCCACAGAGCTGACCTTGTAATAGTGGCAGATGGAGAATTAGAGCAAAGTCTATTCAGCTTCCCCTGCACTTTGTATCACCAGATCCAAGTGGGTCACCCACAAAAGGGAGCGTCAGAAAATGGGAAAGGAATTTGCCCCCTCAAACCTGAAAACTTTGCTCACACTTCAAGTCATCCTATCAGCTTCTTGACACTTTTCCATAAACCCCTTTTTGCTGCATGACCACAAAGCAGAAGAGTACCTCTGGCTGTGCTTTTCTCTCCATCAGGCCATGCTAGCTGGTGGAAGCCAGTAGGGGCGATTCCTACAGGAAAGCTGATTTCAGTCCCCAGGAGCTTAGTCCTAATGTCCATCACAGATACATCCCGCAGCATACGTGGCCTAAAATGAATTCTTTAAGACAAAAAAAACCCAACAGCCCTTCAGGATAGTAGCTGTTCAGTGGCTTTTCTGAAGTTTCATGGAAATTAGGTCTACATTTATCAATGTGATAAATGGAATCTGATAAATGGAATCTTATTTATCAATCTGATAAATAGGAATCTGAGTCAATAAAGACAACAGCATATAACAAAGGCTCTTTGTCCTTTCTGTCCACTTTTAGAGGTCATGTCAACCAGTGGTTGAGCCACTGCCACTTTTCATGAAACCCATGTTCCTTCTTACTGGCCACAGTACGTCATTTCTGCATTTCCCACCAAAGCTCACTGGCTCATGTTCTCCTCCTGTCCATCCCACAGATTCCTTCTACTTTCACCCCAGTCCAAGGTCACTGTATTCCACTCCATCATCCATATGTATGTCCTCAGTGTACCCTGTGCCTGCCCTCACTGTCTGCAACATGTTCCCCAAATCCTGTACTAATTACACATAGACTTCCTCCTGTTCAGCACACGGTCCCCATTGCATCTCATTCTGTTATAGCCACTCATCTCATTTCCTGTCCTACCCTGCCATTTGCCTGGACCCTCAGTGTCCCTTATGCCTCATACAATCTATGGCATATTCAGGCTGGCACCAGAGCACTTGGCATACGTCATTCAGGTAAGTGCATTTTGCTTGGAGACCACCTTGAAATGGCAAGGTGTAAGGAATTGTTTCTTGTGAAGTCCAAACACTTGCACAAAAACATAGTTTTAAAGTTTCCAGTACAACACTTCTCATTTCCTCACCTTACCTTTTATATGCCAGGATGTTTTCATCTCGAGTGCTACAGTCATCTGCTCCAGCAGCAAAAAAATCCCAAGCAATCTTGGGTAAATACTTTTTAGCATAAGCTTCAAAGTCTGAAAGGCACACCATTGCCATTGCTGAGGGAGGTTCTAGATACCTTTAAGAAAAGACCAACACGGAGCAGAAATTAGATCCCCAAACCATCATTCTCTCTTCCAGGGGCTCTAATGTCACTTAATGCAAACGTTGGACCCATCTGTCTTGTAGAAGAATTGCTGAGAGGTTGTCTCAGTCTATCTTGCTATTCATCCTCTCCCCTAGAATGAGGAAAACTTGCAGATGCAGCCATAAGTGTAGGAAGAAGCTTGCATCTCTGTGCTTTTCTTTATTCTGTCTTAAACAGAAGCCTGAAGAGGACATTTTAGGTCCTTTGCTATTTTAAGACACAGCAATGGAGTAATTCTGTCATAAATTCCATCTTAAAACTAGCTGGGTTATTCATTCCACTAATTCTCCTCAAAAGGTTGTCCCAGAACATCATTTGCTGTATTCCCCCTTAGGATGGCTCCCTGACTGAACAATTAGTTATGGAGCACATCACTAAATTAGTCCAATTCAAGCTAAGTTCAAGCTCGTGAAATCTGGAAGCAAGTAAATACAGAGTCTACATCTAACCTGCTCCAGCATGAACACATCGTAAAACTATGTCCAGACTCTTGAGTGCAAGTCACTGTCAAGGCCAGTGCTGTGGAAAAACAAAGTATTTTCTACAGATGTTAAATTGTCTTTTGTAACAAATATCTTCTGGATGTTTGCATTACATACTGAAGCACTGATACATACTGGGGGGAAAAAAAAAAAAAGAAAAAAAAAGGAGCATACAAAATTTGGACAAACTATGAGAAAACACTGGCAAAAACCAAATCCCACAACATGAAACATGATTCTAAAAATGACCTTCCATCTTTTAGGGAACAGAAGTGACGTGTGACCCAGATGTCTAATCAAACCAACATAAATGCTGCCTAGCAAATGCCTGCACTTACACGCTTTTGAACCAGACAGGATTAAAAGTGATGCAAATTAATGTTTTAGCAAACCACGTCCGTGCGCAAGGAAACGTGTACAAAACACAGGCAAAATCAATTTGCCTAATCATTCGTTGCAATTACTTCCATATCTCTGATTCAAACAGGCATTTTGCAAGGTATAGATGAAAACATGAAGTTCTAAAACAGCTGTGGTTTGGGCCTGATTTTTTTAAATGTACAGGAAGAAGTAAATATCCTAGTTTTCAGGACTGGCCGCCCACAGCAGATTATCAGGGGTTTCAGGCTTCACCAAAACCAGTCCCATGTGTCCCATGCTGCACACTTCTGGCACAGATAAACACATAGGTTATGTACGTAGATCCAACCTGTCAAACTGCAGCCATGGATATGTCTCACTGGCCAAGGTGCCTGTGTATACACTTGAAAATTAGGACTCATCATTCTCTTCTAGAAAAGAGCCTGAGATGAGGGACTCATTGGAAGATGAAGAAGAAATGTGACTAATTTTTTCCAGTATTGTTTTGTGTCCTTTGATGGGCATTAGGTAGCAGGTGGTAAAAGTATCCTGAGCCCTCTCTGCATGCCTTCAAGACATCAAGCACTGCTGACAGCACAAGTCTTCACCTATCATATATCAAGATACACCGAGAACCACGTATCACAACTTCTCCTTTTACAACTGTTAGAAAGGTCAAACCCAGCAAGCGCACAAAAAAAAATAAACAAACCAGGTCCTCTTGTGTCAGAACAAACAGGAATTTTAAACAACCCAGACCCATTGTCTCCCAATTCAGACCTCAGTTCAGACTTACTTTGCGTTTTAGGGAGAGCTGTGCAGGAAGTGAGACCTACTCCTTCAAGTTGGCCTCCAAACAGGATGTAGAGGAGATCTTTTCACTCAGTAGCTACTGTTTTTTCTGGAGTCAATGAGCAACCACCAGAGGTTAAAGCTCAATCCTACAGTAAACTTTGTCCTGTTTGTGTAACACTAACTTTGTTTTGCTATCAGATGATTAAAAATACTTCCAAAAATACTCATCACCTTGTCAGCAACATGATTGCTTGGGACACAACGCTTGAGCTGCAGCTGAAGGGTCTGCATTCATTTAGTGAAGCAAGACTATTTCAGGGGTTTTGAGTGAATCCCTAAACTGTTGGTAACTTGCTGCTGAATGTCCTACAAATCCCACCAAAATTATGATCCACAGACAGTGTAAGTTGTTACAGTCCACAGCTACACAGCCTTGAATCTTTACTGCCATGCACAGAAGAGACAATTTGTGCTTCCTACAGTATATGAAAAGTACCCTTTTTCTTCTGCCATTTTTAAAAGGCTGCGAGTGCTCTCATGATCTGGTTGCTCTCTCACTGGGCTTGCAAATTTCCTCCTTTATCTCCCCACCCAGCCATCATCCAGGAGAAACACTGGTCCTCTCCCTTTCCCGTGCTTGGAGCTGGAGAAATTTCTCTGTTCTTGTTTCCAAATCTCTCTTGTTTCCCTGCTAAGCATTACAAACCAGGTGATGACAGATTTATAATGCTGACTTAAATTTGCAAGATATGACAAGTAAACAGTGGACAGTTTTATTTGTGTTTTGGGGTTTTTTTTTTTTAGCTTTTAGGGTCTATGATTTCGATTTTTCCATGTGAACATGAAAGCTTAAATATTTTAATTTTTAATAACTGAAAACTGAAATATTTTCCTCTTAAACATACGATACCAGGAGCACAGGATGAGGCAGAAACTTGTGAAAACATTTCCAAAGTTTACCTGCATTGTTGCCCTCCCAGCCCAAGCAGCCCAGGTGGGGCAGTGGGTGAGCTGAAGGACCAGGGAATAGCTGGAAGCTAGACAGAGCTGCAACCTCAGGACTAAGAGATTGGTCTGTGACCTACAGATCTGACACTCCTGACATCAGAAATCCTAGGTCGCTGACACCATCCATGCAGCTGTAGCAAACACCAGTTCTTCTGTTAGATGAATTCACAAGACCCTGCCCAAACTCTACCAGGCATGATCATCTATTCTATTGTCTTTTGAAACTTTTTAAAGTTCAGCCTTCAGAGCTCATTATCCACGACATCACTGTGAAAGTATCTTCTGTCATCCAGCTGTGGATACAGCTGTCACAAACAAGACAAGGTGTGCATGCTTATCTAGGGTGCCCTTGGTTTGCTTTCCTGCCCAGAACAAGCCATGCAGCAGACAGACCTCACATCCCTTCTGAAGAGAAAAGTCATCTCTATCTGTACACAACAGAATGAATCCCAGGGAAGGGAAGGGAAGGGAAGGGAAGGGAAGGGAAGGGAAGGGAAGGGAAGGGAAGGGAAGGGAAATCCTGCACTCGTTCTCTCTCCGCTAGATGTCAGCTTCAGGACATACTTATCAATCTATGTGGGTAATGACAACAACAGAAAATTCAGTCCTTGATGGCCTGCCAGGCACTATGGCCTTAAAACTGATAGGATCACATCACAAGAGTGCCTGCTAATGGTTGGAAATCTTCATTCCCTGTGTTTTATTCCTAACATTTTCTGGTGCATAGTGTAGCAATAAATGTAGATAACACCTGGTCTGGCCTGATCTTAGTTTCAGCCTATGAGTTATCCACAAGGTTCTCTGACATATTTCTCATTACGCTGGTCCCAGTACTCCCCT
>JAAGNO010025766.1:51991-71972 GCA_033439905.1 Ceryle rudis
CCGCTCCTCCCCCAACAAACAAAAAAAAAAAAAAAAAAAAAAAAAAAAAAAAACCCCAAAAAAAAAAAAAAAAAAAGGAGAAAGTAGGAGAGTGCTTCCGGGTCCTATTGCATAAGTTTCTTCCCTTGTGTTTCTTCAAGTGAAGAAGGTCTGGAGTGCTTTGTGGCATCAAAGAGAGATGATGGACTCATTTCACCAGGTTACCCCTCTTCATAAAGATACTAGAGGCTCAGACTCTGACAAACCCCTTCACCAGCAATGTTGGAATCAAGTCAAAAGGGCATTTAGTTGGGAGGAAAGCTCACATCAGGTTTTGACCCTCTTACCATTGTGTGAGGAGTCATAGGCTGCAGGGAGGGAATGCACAAGCAGGGTCATGGACTGAGCATGCAACCATAAAAAAAGATATTTCAGAGAGCAGTTCCAGAGTCATTTAATTATTGCTGGGAAATGCTGGAGGAAGGAGGACAATGACCATCTATTTTTAGCATGAAAAAATACCACACTGCTCGTCTCAGACATATATTAAGACTACTGTCAAGCAAATAACTGCACAAATAAGTACAACCAGCAGTATGTACATAAAATAGAAGTAAGGGTGTGAAGTGAGGAAGAAAAGAGTTAGAGAAGAAGGGCTGCAGATGCTGTGTTTCCCAGAACACCCTTTTGTCCTAACTAACTGCTGCCAAAACTGCCTCCAAAGACACTGAGCTCACATAAGGTGGAGCAGCAGAGGAACTCAGGCATGACTCAGCTTTGACTCTTGCCTTTGACTTCCATGGGCGGCTGCCCCTCTTAAAGCCAGAGAGTCAGAGGCAGCTGGGTATAACATTAATCATGATATACTCTTTATTGGCCACAGAGATTATTTTTGTCCATAACCTCATCTGTCCTAATAGGCTAGCTAGGCTTGTGTAGACATCCAGCCATTCTCTTCCTTCTTGCTTTTTTAAAGCACTGTGGTACTGGCGGTGAAAGAAGTAGCTCACTCAAAACCACAGAGCACGATAAAAACAAAACCAAGAGATACCCGGGAGCTACACCCACCTGAGATGAAGAGCACTCTGGGCTTGATGGCACTTCAATTCTATAAGCTAAGTAAGGTCCTGGAAACTTTCTTCTGCAGAAGGAGGGATGATGCTATCCAACCACCATTTGGGAGTCAGTGAGGACTAAGTCTTCATCTGCTGTTGCATAACCACCATAGATGAATACAAAAGCAGGGTTGAGAGGAGGCCAGAGAGGCTATCTAGTCCACTCCTCTTCCTGAAATCAGAACCGGCTATACCTGTGCCCTGCTCCACTTAGGGAGATTCCACACCTCCAAATAAGACTAGTTTCATTGATTTACTGCCCTCAACACAGGGAAAATTTACAAGTGTTTTACTTGGATCTCCCCTCCTATAATTTAAACTATAAATACCTATAGTGGACACAGAAAAAGATTCACTCCCATTCTCTTTTACTTATCTATTTTTTAAATATTTAAAGATCATTTCTGAGCCACCCCTTCTATTGTCTCTTTTCTAAATCAAACTATGGAGATTCCTTTGGCCTTTCCTCATGAGCCATGTTTTCTAGATTTTGGTCATCCCCAAATCTCTCATCTGACTCTGCAGCTGTTCCACATCCTCCCTTAATTAAAGCACCAGAAACCTGACATGATGCTCCAGATGAGTCCTCTCCTGCCCTTATCTGGAACAAAGAAGAAAGAATATGCCAGTACTACTGTTTATGCAGCTGCAATGATACAAGAGTATTTTTGTGTTCATTTCTCAGCAGTATGTTCCTAAGTCATTTCTTCAGATGTGCCATTCCACTCTGAGATAAAGAAAGGAGCCCTATGCTTTAGTTCATCTCTTCCAGACACAGAAGTAGTCTCTTTTCCAGCTAGGAAAAGAGTCAGGCTAAGGATAATAGAAGTCTCAAACCCCAGTGATCAACCATGTAACAAAGAACTCTCATTTTTTTTGCTAAAAATGTTGAAAGAAAATAGATATCATAAGAGAATCCATCTCAAATGCAGGACAGAGACACCCTAATACATCCAGGATGTCTCCTCAGAGAAAGAGACAGACAAAACCTGATATGATATATGATCTAAAGGACGCCTTAAAACAACAGTGTCAGGAACAGTTTCTATCATGAGAGATCCACCTCAGCCTTGAGATTTCGTGGTGACAGAAGGGCAGAAAATAAAGAAGATTTTCATGGCTCTCAGTTCGAATACAAATGCTGACTCAAAACCACAAATGAGGGGCTCCGTTTAGCCTTGAGACTGAATTAGTGTTTAAGCTGAGCCTAAGACTCTGGAATCCCAGAACTGATGTTTTTAGGAAAGTAAAACTATACCGGTGCCTTAGAAGTTGGTTTCCCTATTATTGTTAATGTCTACACTCCCAGTATAGTTTCAATCCTCTCATGAAAGCAGGGGATCTGCTTTCATGAGGCCACAGCATGGTATTAGACAGTGGCCCCAGTCCCAATGATCCCAAGGTTGACCCATGGCAAAGGCAGTTCTCTGGCTGATATAAGTCCAAAAATGGGGAAGCAGCTGAGTTGAGGCAGCATGATGCTCTTTGTACATTGATCTGTGGCAACTTTCCCCTGAGAGGTTTCTCCATCTTGCAGCAGCACTGCATGAAGTTTTCAGCTTGGGACACACCGCAGCCTCCAGATTCCTCTCTGCAGTGCTGCCCTCCAGCTCGTGCACAGCTGATGATCGGTAACTAAAGGCAGATGTTGTTTTCCTAATAACACTGCATCCTAGATTTTCCAGCCTATTTCTCCAGTTTGATAAGATCATATAAAGTAATTTCAAATCCTCCCAGATCAATGTAATATGAAAATATATTCTCTATTCTGTCATCCATTTGATTAATTCGGATGTTAGTGACAAAGATCTCAGACAACATATACTTCCAGACTGACAGTGAAGGACTACTCTCTGAATGCACTTTTCAACTAATACTGCAGTCACCTAAAAATTGTACACAGACAATATTTCCTTAGCTTGCTTCTGAAAAGCTTGTATGAGACAATGTTCAAAGCCTTACTAAATTTAAGGTACATATTTCTGTTGCTCTTCATTATCCACAAGTCCATCACAGAAGCACGTTAGATTGGTTTGGTATGATTTGTACTGGATGCCATTCACCTTGTAGTTAACTTCTGGAGGCTCAACGATTGCCTCCACTCCTCCCTCATTCTTGAAAAAATAGTGAGAGCCGGAGTACATTTATCTCCATACTCCGTGATTCCTCAAAGATAACAGCTAATAGTTCTGGCATTGCTTCAGACAATCCTCCCAGTATCCTGACAGGAATTTCATCAAGTCCAGCTGATTTGAAAACATCCAACATCTCTAAGTCTCTTCCATGATATTCCCTGGTCTTGAAGCAAATTGAAAACATTCTCAGACATTCTTAGCAAAATAGAGGCACTAGACAGACCTCTTGAAATTAAAATATTCTTTAACAGGCTGGAAAACCCAGGTAGTTGGGGAAAGCTGACAGGTGTGGAAAAGCCCAGACTCAGCAAGAATACCCTTATGAGGAGAAAAAATGGGAAAGTACTTAGTCCTGAAGAAAAGAATGATCCAGAATATGCAAGTAATCCATCGGGGAAAGGGAAACAAACATACTGGGGTTTATAGAAGGTGCCAATAAAAGAACCAAAGTTGTGGCACACTAAGATCTAAAAAATGAGGAACCATAATGTCTGATCCAAAAGACAAGACACTGATATAACAGACATATCTGAAACCTGGGGAAAGGAAGACAATCAATGGGACACTAAATCCAGGATATAAAGGACATAGTAAAGATAAACTGTGCCAGAGACAGAGCAGTGCTCTGGCTTATTGAAAGGTGAGCATCAAATCAAATTTACAAACTCACCAACTCAACAAGTAACAAAGTTTGTAAAGGTTGAAATTCTAGGTCTAAATAGGAAAAATATAGTTATGACACATAATGTTACTGACCAGGATAACAAAATGCCTTGAATTCGATAATCTGAAAGAGATCAGAAAGGCAGGAAAAACAGTAGCAATGGGAGATGTCAACTGTCCTCCTGTAGACTGACAAATGTCATGCCTGGACATGAAACAGAGATGACATTTTGGGGCTCTGTCAGCAATTGTTGCATAGAGCAGCCGGTTAGAGAGCCCACAGGAGCAAGGCAGTCCTCAGCTTTGTGACTCTAGCCCTTCCAGTGGAAGCTCCACTCTGAGACAGTGATCAGAGAGGACTCTGCTTCACCCGCTCTACAGGAGCACTGGAGCCCAAATACGCCACTGCCATTGTCCTCAGCTTCAAGAAAAGCTATGCAAAAATGAGGAAGCTTGTTAAAAGGAAGCTAGAAAGGTCAGCACAGAGAAATCTTAACGAGCAGCATGGAAATTTCTGAAGAACACCAGACTGGAAGCATAACACCGCTGCGTATGACCTATTGAGAAAGGCTGGAGAATGGATTAAAGGAGGCCAGCACGCACAAACGGCCAAGTAAGCAAGTTTACTAGCAATAAAAAGGCATTTTTCAAAAAGATGCCCATTGTATCCAAACCAATAAAAGGAAATGAATGGTGTAAGTCAGGCAGATTAAAAGCAAAATTCTAATTAGGAAGGCTAAAAAAGTGTTTGAGAAGAACTAGCAAAAGAAATCAAAACTAGGGCTTCAACAAAATGTCAGGAGCAAAAAACCTGCTAGGGACTCTGCATGGCCAGATAGTGATAAGGCAAAATTCAGAGACAATGGAGCCACTCTGCATTGCTGTTCACTGGGAAGAAATGGGGACATTTTCATACAGGAAAAAATGCAAAGGGCATGTCCGAAATCAAAGTAATTGTGAATGAGATTGTGTTTCAAACCAAGTGAAAACTGAAAAACTGTTGGAGCCAGGTGGTACCTCACAGAAATCAAACCCAAATTGCTAATCATAGTGTACAACCTCCCACTTGAAACTCCCTTGGAACCTGAAGAATGGAAGGTGGCATATATGGAGCCAATCTTTCAAACTGGTCCTAAGAGGCATCCAGGGGAATACAGGTTTTGTGCTTCATATTATTTTTTAAGCCTAGAAAGGTGAGCAGTGTAGCTCCAGAAGACCAGGGTGTGAATGTGTGAGAGGGCAAATTCTGCTCTTGATAAATCATTATCACTCAGTAGAGAAATCATTGATATGTAAAGAAATAGGATATACTTTAAGAGTCAAAACTGATTGTGTAAAAAGAAGTCCTGTCTGACTGAGGTTTCCTTGGATGTCTCTGAAAGGATCAGGAGCAGACAGGTGAAGATGGCCCTGTAGACAGAATCTGACTTGAAAAGTCCCTCGCCAAAGGCTAAGTACACTAAGCAGTTTAAGAAGGAATTAGTTGAAGTAAAGGAAACAGTGGGTAGGGCCAGAAGGATGATCCAGGGAACTGTAGGCCTGCCAGCCTGACCTCAGTACCAGGGAAGATTATGGAGCAGTTCATCTCGTGTGTGCTGCTTACTCATCCCATAGAAGACAATCAGGTTCACGAAGGGCAGGTCCTACTTAACAAACCTGATCTCCTTCTATGACCATTGGAAAGGACTGCCCAGGGAGTTAGTGGAGTCACCATCCCTGGAGGTGTTCAAAAACAGTCTAGATGTGGCATTTCAGCACATAGTTTAGTGGTCATGATAATGTTACATAGACAGTTGGACTTGATGATCTTTAAGGTCACGTCCAACCTTAATGATTCTGTGACTCTATGAGGAGTTGCACAAGAGCATGTGCTCAGGCCTACGTTCAACTTACTCATAAATGACCTAAAGCAGAGCATGAGTTGTCAGGAGAGAACATTAGCTGACAGTACAACGATATTCAAGTTAATGAGAATGAAGTCAAACTGTGAAGTCAGACTGTGAAGAATGGTGGAGGGATTTTGGGTAACTGAGTAATGAATGAATGAATTTGCAGGTGAAAATCAATGCAGATAAGTACAAAGCAATGAGGAAAAGTTGCCATTTCTCATATGACCTCATGCTGTCTGTTGCCACTTAGGCATGAATTATGGGGGTCTAACTCCATGATGATGTTAACTCAGTGCTCAAGAGCAGGTAAAAAGCTCCTTGGGTACTCCGAGGAAGGAACCCAAAGAGGACCTGAGCAAAGCCAAGCAAAGCTGGAAAAGCAGTCCAAGAGGGGAGAAGAGCCCGGGGAAAAGCCTATAGACCCTTCGGATCCCTCAGCTTTATACCAAATATGACATGTATGGGCTGGAATACCTCGTTGGTCAGTTTGGGGTCACCTGCCCTGTCCGCTCCTCCCTGCAGGTGCAGCCTTTCACTTTCTGCACCCCTCAGTGTGGTGCACAAGATCCAGCAGTGGCCTTGGTCTGCACACCAATCCTTGGTACTGACTCTAACCATGGGCTGTTATCACTGCCAGCAGCAGACACTGTCTGGGAAAACAGGCTGCTAACCTCAGAAAGTGCAGTTAGTTAGAAGTGCTGAACTGAAAAGTAAAATTACTGAACAGAATTAGTTCTGTTTTCACTCGAACCAGGACAATCTTATACCTTATCTACACATTATCAAAGGCCTCGTTGCATTCAGCCTCTTCACTGTGCCTTCACCATCTAAGTATGCAGTAGAAGGTATTGAACTGTCTTCTCTCTAAATAGACTTTAAAACTTCTCTATTCTGCATTTTTAAATAAATGGAAAGATTTATATACATTTTTTATAAATGAGGGCTGCAAAACCAGTTATTAGTTCGCATCTATTTCCTTCAATAGTGACAAATACTGTAACAGTTTAGATCTGTCTAGCTATAGAACCACTTTAACCACTTTGTTAGGCTTGCATTAGGATCAGTTCTGCTGTTCAGCTGGAATTTCTCCTTCGATTTCATCTGATCATGCCAAGGTGTCACCAATGCAGTTCCTCCTACATTACCATTCATCTCCTTCTTGATCCAAATCTTCCTCTTTACTTCCTATTTATGCATAGTGTTTATGCCAAAAAAAAAAAAAAGAAGGCTGTCAAATATGTACCCTTTCATACTACCCCACAATGTTAAGTTATCAGGTCTGAAAGAACCGAATGAATTCCTTGGGTTTAGTTTGTTTGGTTGAATCAATTTGCTCCATTGAAACAGGGAATTAACTGCTCCATTTGGCCAACTCTCCTACTAGATTATTAAAGGAGTCTTTAGAACGTAGTATCTACTACAATGAGAAATGTGAATGACTGCAGCATTTTCAGTGTGGTTTTGATTTTTTTGTATGCAACATTTATTTCTCATCATTTTATTTTGGGGCAAACGAAAGCTTGAGAAAAAAAAGAAGAATCACTCTTCCTTAATTAAGGGATATCATTCTCTCTGGTGAATTTGTGGAGAGCAGGAACAGAATAAATTTCTTTTAATTTCCTCACTGGGAATATGAAATGCAATGCAGCTAATTTGTCTGTGAATTAGACTTCCAGCTTTTTTCAGCTCTTTAGTGCTGCTCTTATCTTTTACTGTGGCAGGGGAAGATGAAGTACTATGCTAGCCAAAGTATAGTGGAGGGAGTGCTTGCTTTTTCTGGTATTGAATTTCTGTAACAAAGAGAGGTATATACAGAAAATAATAAATGTAGTTGCTCTAGGAATCAGATTCTAATCAGTCTTCTCAGTCTACTGAAAAAAATAATTCTCCTTTAGACAGTCAAACTTATAATGAGGGTCTTATATTCTTCTTTTTCTTATTTGAAATAAAGTGGGTTTTTTTAATTTATATTTTATATATAATTATGTAGAAAATATGCTTATAGTTATATATTTATTTTGATCCTTTCATTTACACAGATTTCATGCATGTGATTTCTGCTGGCTCCTATCAGCCAAAAGGGTCTATCCCAGTATCTTTAAAACCAGCCCCTCTTGATGAATTTCCATGGAGGTCAGGAGCCTGTGACGAAGTTGCTTAGGGCAAGTGTCAGTGGATATGAAAGGGAACCTCAGGCTGTTCTGAAAAACACCAGAACTTCTTTGCTGTGTGTAGATTCCCTCCAGCACTTCCAGCCCTGTTCCCTCCAGAAGCAAAGGCAGTATTATCCTGCAAACAAGCAGCTGTCCTGACAAAAAGCATTATTTCTTTATGGCAAAAATACTTACAGAGTAAACAAGTTTTAACTTAGCAGACCAACATAGCTGCTTGCAGGTAGAACCCACTGACAGTCCTATACATTCATTTTCTCTCCTTTCCTCTGCTCTGAGGGCTTTTTAACTGTTCAGTGTCTTTTCCAGCTGTGTCACTTTTTGAAGCCTGAAATTTGGCTGTTGCCCTGTTAGTTTGGAGGTTGGTTGGAAATGTTGCTTACTTGTTGGCTACTGCACTGCTCTCCTGCTTACTTTTCCTCCAACAAGGCCAATTCTTTCCCCAGTGAAAGTGTAATAATCTCAAGTATAGTAAATCATCTTTCTAATAATGTCACCATAAAATGATTATATCTCGTTATTTTTAATTAAATTGCAGTGTTTTCACATTTTTCCCCGAGCTCCATGCTGGAAAGAAGAGGATATACAGCCTTTCTCAGAGCAGAATGAAGGATGTGCTCCAGGAAAGACCCTAGGGTAAATTTTATGTAAAAGCAAGATCTATTTTTGTAATGCCCCGTGTTTGGGCTCTATTTTACACATGGCAGAGTGAACATTTAACATATTTATACCAAGTTTAACAGCTCCTTGACTGTTACTGAACAACAAAAAAATCAGATCAAATGTTTGTTACATATATATGTGAATTGATGGCATAAAAAGAATTCTTGCCCTTTTTACTGTAAGAGCTCCCTAAAAACTATCTTGATACAGAAGTAGGTATTTCTGAAAGCAGCCTTTCTATGACCTACTGTTCCACTTCTCCATTGCACCTACATCTGCCTGCTAAACAGATGATCAAATAGACTATATAAATAAATGTGCATTTATTTATTACATGTTTCTAGTTCTGCTTGAGCTATGCTTCTCCTTGACAAGCTTCCTTAAATGGCTGAGAAAAGCAAGGATTTGTGCCGAGGAAAAGCCTGTGAAGCATAGCCTGTGATTTCCATACTCTCCTCACAGAATCATTAAGGCCTGTCCAGATCTCTCTGCAGAGCCTTCCTCAAGCAGATTGACACTCCCACTCAATTTGGTGTCATCTGCAAACTTGCTGAGAGTGCCCTCAATCCCCTCGTCCAGATTATCAGTGAAGATATTAAACAGGACTGGCCCCAAAACTGAACCCTGGGGAACACTGCTAGTGACCGATTTCCAACTGGATTTAACTCTGTTCATCACAACTCTCTGTGGCTTGGCCACTCAGCCAGTTTTAACCCAGTGAAGAGTACACCTGTCTAAGCCATGAGCCACCAGCTTCTCCAGCAAAATGCTGTGGGAGATGGTGTCAAAGGCCTTACTGAAGCCCAGAAAACATCCACAGCTTTCCCCCATACACTAGGTGGGTCACCCGTTCATAGAACAAGATGAGGTTGGTCAAACAGGACCTGCCTTTCATGGACCCATGTTGACTGTGCCTGATCCCCTTGTTGCCCTGCACTTGCTGTGTGAGTGCACCCACTATGAACTGCTCCATAATATTCCCCAGCACCAAGGTCAGGCTGACAGGCCTATAATTCCCTGGATCCTTCTTTTAGCCCTCCTTGTAGATGGGTGTCACATTGGCAAGCCTCCCGTCATTCAGGACCTCCCCTGTTAACCAGGACTGCTGATGAATGATGGAGAGTGGCTTGGCAAGCTCCTCCATCAACTCCCTCAGTACTCTTAGATCTTATCCAGCCCCATAGACTTGTGGGTGTCCAGGTGGCATAGCAGGTCCTTAACCACTTACTTCTGGTTTATGATTGGATTATTCTGCTCACCATCCCTGTCTTCCAGCTCAGGGTGCTGAATATCCCAAGGATAACTCATCTGACTATTAAAAACAGAGGCAAAGGGGGCATTAAGCACCTCAGCCTTTTCCTCATCCTTGGTGGCAATATTACCCTTCGCATCCAATAAGGGATGGAGATTCTCCTTGGTTCTCTTTGTTGTTCATGTATTTGTAAAAACAGGTTTTATTCTCTTACAGCAGCGGTCATACTGAGTTCTAGCTGGGATTTTTGCCTTCCTAATTTTCTGAATAACCTAACTAAAATCCCCGTACTCTTCTTGAGTAGCCTGATCCTTCCTCCAAAAGTGGTAAACCCTCCTCTTTTTCCTAAGTCGTAGCAAAAGCTCCCTGTTCAGCCAGGCTGGTTGTTTTCCCCACCAGTTCATCTTACAACACACAGAGACATCCCACTCCTCTGCCTCTAAGAGTTCCTTCTTGAAAAATATCCATCCTTTCTGGACCTCATTGCCCTTCAGGACTGTCTCCCAGGGGACTCTCTCAACCAGCAACCTGAACAGGCAAAAGTCAGCCCTCTGCAAGTCCATGGTAGTTGCTTTGATGACTCCCTTACTTACTTCACCAAGAATTGAGAATTCTATCATTTCATGGTCACCAAGTCCAAGACAGCCTCCAACCACCACGTCACCCAGCAGTCCTTCTCTGTGAGTAAACAGCAGGTCTAGTGCAGTACCTCCTCTGGTGGGCTTACTTACCAGCTGAGTCAGGAAGTTCTTTTCCACACACTCCAGGAACCTCCTGGACTGTTTCCTCTCTGCTGTGTTGTATTTCCAGCAGATGTCCAGTAAGCTGAAGTCTCCCACAAGAACTAGAGCTGTCAATCTTGAGACTTCTGAGCTGTCTGTAGAACACTTCATGAACCTCTTCATCTTATTTGGGTGGTCTATAACAGACTTCCAACAGGATATCTACCTTGCTGGCCTTCTCCCTCATCCTTACCCATAAGCATTCAGCCACATCATCACAGTTGTTGAACTCTACACAATCAAAACACTCCCTAACATACAGAGCCACCCCACCACCTCTCCTTCCCTGACTATCCATTCTGAAGAGCTGGTAGCCATCCATTGCAGTGCTCCAGTCACGAGAGTCATCCCACCACATTTCTGTGATGGTGACTATGTCATAGCTGTCCTGCTGTACAATGGCTTCCATTTCCTCCTGTTTGTAGCACATTGCATTGGTGTACATGGAGCTCAGCCAGACTATTGATTTTACCCCCAGCATTGACATGCCACCCTTAGGCTCAACTCTAGAGAGCCTGGTTCTATCCCCTTTCCCCTTCACACCTTGTTTAAAGCCCTTTCAATGAGCCCCGCCCACTCATGTGCAAGGATCCTTTTGAGACAGCTGAGCTCCATCAGCTGCCATCAGACCCAGTGCCATATAAACTTCCCCGTGATCAAAAAATCTAATATTCCATCAGTGGCACCAGCCTCTGAGTCACACATTAATCAGGTGTGCTTTCCTCTTTCTTTCAGTATTCTTCCCTGCCACTTGAGGGATTGAGGAAAACACTGTGAGAGCTCCTGAGTCTTCAACCAATTGCCCCAGTGACCTGAAGTCCCTTTTAATTGCTTTTGGACTTCAATTTGTAACCTTAACGCTACCAACCTGGATAACCAGTAGTGGGTAATAATCAAAGGGCTGCACCAGACCACAGAGTTTCCTAGTAACATCTCTAACCTGAGCCCCAGGGAGGCAGCACTTCCCAGTGGGATAGATCTGGTCAACATATGGGGCCCTCTGTTCCCCTCAGAAGGGGGAATTACCCTCCTTTTTTTCTTAATCAGCATAGTCCTAAATCATGGTTGTGAGTGACTCACCCGGGGTATCTCCCTGGATGGAGGTTCATCTCTATCCTCATTTGTTTGGCCCTCAAGTTCCAAAGCCCCATACCTGTTGTGCAAGGACAACTGGGAAGGTGAGGGAGGCCAGGAGGGGAGTCACCTCCCCAAGGAGGGACCCGTTTCCATTTCCCCCAGTCTCTTAGGTCCCTTCCTTCTGCCTGGCAGCAAGAGGAGAAGGGATCCTCTGCTTCTTATGGATCCTTTATTAGTTGCCTTTTCCCCAGGGTGTGGCTCCACCAACACACACAGGTGTTGTCCCTGCCATCCTCTGGTACCAGTACCAGGCTCAGGCACTCCCTGCAGCGAGACACCTGCACAGCCACATGTTTGTGCAGGAGCTCCATCTGGGTCTCCATATTCCTTCTGGCAACAGGTTTCAGTCCAGTGGTAACCATGGCCAGGTTCCTTTCCAGGAGGCGGATGATCACTAGTTGAGTTCACATTTCAGCCAAGGGGGAACCAGTCAGCACCAACTGGACTTACTTCTAGGACTGGCAGAGCTACCAGCATCCTTCCCATGTGTTCTTCCTCACAAACTACAACACCCTGCCATGTTAGCAGCCCACCCACAAGCTGCCTGCCCCCAGCACAGGGAGCCACTTGCCTGGCTTCAAAAAGCCCCAAAAAGAGCTCCTTTGTCTCAGGCACCAGCAGGCTCGCTAACCTTTAGCAATCCACTTCTCTGGATGCTTTTTCACCTGTGACTTCTGTTTTTATCAAGGGACAAAGTCCCGCAGAATGTGGTATTTATGTCACCCAAAGAATAGTATAGGACACTCAGCAGAATGTAACTGCCATATATTGGCAAGTAGTTGCCTGTTATGTCAACACTGTAATTTTCTCTCCTTATCTCCAAAATTTTTTACATATATACTCCTGGCTGGCCTGTCCTAGACCTAACAGACCCTAAAGATGCATCTCCACAATTAGCTTCCTTACCTGTGGAGTCCATCGGATGTTTTCTCTGCTCACCACTTGCACCTATCAAGGTCTCATTCCTTATGGCTATAACCTCTGCAGCCTGAGTCCACCATCCCAGAAATAATCCTGAGAGCTACAAGGCAGAGTCATGTCAACAAGGCATCAGATAGAAAACAGCTCCTAAAGCCTCGTGAAAAATTAGGAAGAAAACGCCTTTTTGCATTTTAGAGGAAATGAAGAATGAAGGGTAAGGCCAATCAGTAGTGCCCTGCTTTGGATGAACATCTTCAAATGGAAGTGTGAATGCATCTTGTGTGGCTTACCATCTGGTAGAGTAGAAAACCTGTGTGACAGCTTTGGATACAGGTCTGAATACTATTTGCATGTATTTGGGTCATGTATTTGGGTCAAATGTATAGCGTATATTTGATTTTATTAGGTTCTATGGCTTAGACCAGAGGAAGAACAACCAAAAAAAAAAAGGGGAGGGGGGGGAAGTGGAATCTGTCTATTCTCTGATAGTCAGCACACTTAAAGCAGCTGTCTTATCTTTTTATGAAAAACATACATGTATTTGAAGTCCTTTCCTTCACCTATCCTTTCTTTAAAGAGGTAGATTCTGGGTTTATCATTTCCTGCTACAAGCAGGGCCATGACACTGGAACAGGGGCTCAAAAATTCTGTTCGGAAAATAAAATTAAAATGCTTTAAGCAATCTACCTTCCAGTCCTTACAAGGAATCCATACGCTCTGGGACACAATGCCAGTCTCTTCCTTTTTCTGATTCACACAGAGGAGATGCACATTTGAATACAGTGAACATAGAAGCAAACGGCATGCTGGCAACAGTGGACAGCTACAGCCCCAAATCTCTTTTGTGAAAACACATATGAACAACATCAAGGTTACAGCAGAACAGTTCATACTGGCTTAATACAGCACAAGCCTACTCCCAGAGTCTGTTACTCCCTTAGGCTTAGATCCCTTCCATTTGCACAGCTTGACAGTATGAGGACAACTGATGCTGGAAGAATATGGGCTCAGTATGTCAGCCCAGGAAAAGGAGATGAATAAGTATCATACAGATGGTGTGTGCTTAGAGGAGAGGACAGGATGGAGACACTCTCCTTATAGCTGGCCCAAAATTTAATCATCTGTGCACCTGGCTTCAGACAAAGTCAGAGCAGAGATGTGGTTTTAGTTAGGGATGTAAGCTGCATCACAAAGGCAAAACGTCTATTAGTTAATGGCTAGTATCAGTTTTCATGCCTTTTAAGGCCATAAATATTTTAAATATCAAGGCCTTTTTCTTTCATGTGTGTATCTATTTCTCTTAAGTGCATTCCACTGCTGTCTGTCCCCCTCTCCTCTGGGCTGCAAAAGATTAGGCATGATTTTGTCTGATAGCCACCTCCAAGCCCTCAGTTGTGGAAGGTGTTTCTGGCTCACCACAGGTCATGTCAGATTAATCCATAATTATTTAATAATTCCTATTACCTTTGAGAGAGGACTTCACATTAGAAGACTGGGGACTAAGTCTCACAAAGATGTTGGAAAATGAGACTCACAACAGGAGATCAAGGAGATAAGAATTATTTCAAGAAAGGTAGTGTGGAACTGTGACAGAGTTAATACTCCACCTGCCTATAGGTGCCTGGGACTGATTCAGAAGCACAAAAGCAGGCCTGTCTGACATGGTCATAGTAGCTTCTGAGAGCCTCCAAAATGCAGGGTGGATTCTGATATTCACATCCGTTTGATATGGAGAATTACTGTTTGATTCGCCAGATGTGCTCTCCCTCATTCCACTCACCCATCATCTCATTTCCTCTCCATCAGTGACTGTGGTATTTGGAGTGTGTTTCTACATATGAGGGTTTTCTTATTTGGTTCTGTGCAAGTTTTATTAGTAAGGCATACTGTTACTTTGACCCTGTGATGAGGAATACACTGACCTCTCCTCTGCCTTGCTCTCAGCTTTGTTCTTTTGCCACTCTCTAGTCAGCTGGCATAGCAAGGATAAATGGACTTGGCTTCTCTTCTATGTATTTATTCCACTTGAGAGAGAGTGCCCACTCTTTGCATTCATTAGACATCAATATTAGTGATATCTTTTATTCTGCTGTAGAATAGAATAGAAAGCACAGGTGACAGCAGAGATGAATTGTACAGTGATGGAGATAAACAGTGTCTGTGACTTTACCCTTTGAGACAACAGCCCACAGGGTAAATATACTCCAGGAGTATTTCTGTATCCCCTGAATTCCCTTGAGAAACACTTCAAGGGAAGGTGGTACTCAGCTAAACTGGTTTTTTTAAATGCATTATTTGTGGCTTTCATGTTGTCCTTTAAGAATTATCTGTTAGACCTCAAGCAGCTGGGATCCAGATTGGAAAGAAGATGCCTACAGCAACTGAATGTGTCATTTAACACCGTAAGCTTCACAGAAGGTGTTAAAGGCAGCTGGCATGCAAGCTATGCAAGGGACATAGGGATTCAATCACACACTGTGCAATTTCAGACAACCCAACTGGAAAGAAAGAAAGAAAGAATGAAGTGAAATTTGTGCTATTATCTAGGAATGGTCCAAAACACTTTGAAGTCAATGGAAAGACTTTCACTGACTTCCAGAGCTCTAGATCGGGTCCTGGATAGTCTTATACAGAATGACAGGGAACTTTCATCTTTAGGAATTTCTTTCAAGAGACATTGCATTAAATGGCCTTTATTAGCTGTCAGGGTCATTGTATCTTTAGATAATGAAGTAGAAAATGTTTGGATCTTCATGGCAACTTCAGCTATTGTCCACCACTAAGCAATTCAAATCTAGATACCTACACTGAGATGTATGCATCTATATTTAACATCTTTATAACTGAGGTCAGACATGCAGAGAGGATGAGCTCTTAGCACTTGCCACTGAAGTTCATAACAACTGTGGGTGATTATCAGAGCTAAAAATCTACTCTCTTGCTGAGGTATCTAAATACAGATTAATCAGAGGGATGTATCCAGGAAGAGCCCCTGTATTTAACAATGGATACCCACATTTATTTATAAACACACCTTTTTTTCTTACGCATATGTCTGCAATCAAAGGCCAGCCATTCCACAAACATCCTTAAGAGCCATACGCTAAAGGACATCACAGTAAACCAACCAGCTGTTTGGAATTCGAATAAATGATATTTTCCCAACATCTGAACATTTCTCATACAGAATTTACTAAATCATTTATATCTACATATATATATATACTTAGATGTGTTGGCTTTACCAGGCCCATTACAATTTTTGTTCCTGTCCACTGGATTCTTCCAATTTGCCAATAAGTGTCTGGTGCTGATGCAGCTATAACCAAACACACCAGGCAGAGACTCAGCTGGTAGTAATTGGCACAGCTCCACTGACTTCAAAGTCCACGAAACTTTCAGGTGTGGTCACACCAGGCATGTAGAGAAGGGATTTTATTATCATGTTCTCTGATGTGGTGCCTTTGTGTATGCATCCCAAACTGCATCACTGACACATTGCAAACTCATGGTTAATTTACTGTCCACTCTCAAACTTTGGTTTCTTTCAGCCTACCTATTTCCATGGCTCCCTTGGTGAATAATGTGGTTTAGATAATTTTCCCCATATGTATTAGTTGATATTTTTTCCTAAGTAGGACTTCATTTTGTCACCCAGTGGCCTACTTTCTGATTCTTTGGCTTCTCCTGGTTTGCTCTATTCATATTACCCTGAGGTAGTACCCTCCATTATGAAAAAGCTAGAAAACATCCAAATTATTACTCAGTGTGCAATGTGTTCTACAAACTTTTGGAGAGCTATTGATTGTAAGCTGGCTTTAGGCAGTTTTCAGCTTGCCTGTTATTGACAAAGCATTTTAAATTGTTCTCTTAAAACCAAAAGTCCGTGTCTAGAGTTGAAATGTGATTGGCACAGCCCTGAAAGTAAGATGGGGAAAAGCATCTTAGCACTGTGGTACCTGAGCAGCAAAGCACTGTCAGTACTTTCCAGTCTGGCTGCCAAGCTAATGCCTCCTAAAATCTAAAACTGCTTGAAGGCTGCTCTGATTCATCTCACTGACTCAGGCAGGTAGAAGCCAGACACAGGGGGGACCAGAATAAAGTGAAGGTGACATGACTGCATTGGAGACCTCGGAAAGGAAAAAAATAGGAAGCAGTGCAGCTGGCTTGCTGCAGTGCAGGACACAAAGGACGGTACACAGGGGGCCACGTAAGGCACATTTGAAGATGACTCTGTGCTAAAGATCTCGTGTCAGATCTGCTCCACCTACTGCTCGCTTTCTTCCCATTCCACCTACTGCTCGCTTGCTTCCCATTCACATCACACACTACTAAAACCTATTTTAAAACCTTTTCCCTAACAAAATTCACTTTCTCCTTGTGCTTCCATGATGTAGATCCTGCTTCTTACTAGTCCCTTGCCAGGTGAGATCAGATGCACAGGATCAAAGCTATAGACAGCACTGGATGTAGGCAGTGAAATGATGCACACACTGTGGGAGCATGAGGAAGCAGCTGCAGCAGAAGGCAAGAGCTGAAGCACAAAGTTTGCCAGGAGTTCTTCATGAGGTGGCACAGGTCATAAATAAGGTGGGTCACCCCCAAACTGCAAAGCACAACCACAGCTTCTCTCCCAGTCTGAACCCATATTCCTGGTGTGTCTGGACCATAAAATTGCAGAGGTTGTGATGCTGCAACACAAATGACTGGCACCAGTGAGTAAATATTTCATGAGTAAATATTTTCAAACAGAATAGAAATAAGACATGTGGGACACTTTCTTTGTTTTTAATAACATTATAATTGCTTTCATCAGGTTTTCCAGTATCATCTCTGCTGTTATCAATCATGCATACAGCATAAAAAATACATTTGCAAATGGAATGAGAACTTGCCTGCCAGAAAAATCATAGCCTACATCTACTCTAGCATCTACCCTGAATATTAAACAATATCCAGACCCAGGTAGTAGAACCGGCATTCTGTCATCAGCCTGTTAAATCAATGCAACTGCTCCTTGGTGCAATCTTGATGTAGAACCTTTAGTGGAAGGTAAAATGAAGAGATGTTCTTTTCAAAGACAGGACTGCACAGTGCACGGAAAGGTTGCAGTCTTCCTGGGTAGGGGGGAAGCATTATAAGGGAACAGCACGGAAGGCAGGGGCAAGGTGGAGGTTCCTAAATACAGCAGAAAAGGCAGAGGGATTGGCAATGCATGGTGGAGAAAACTGGGAAGGTCCAGCAGATGAGATCAAGACAGGGCAGGACTCTGTGATGCCTTTATATTGCATAAGGGACGAGAGAGCAAGCTGTGGCCAAACTGCATTTAGAAATTCAATGATCCTTGGCCCTTGCTTTTACACCCACCACAGAGTTAAGCCCTTGGTCAATCTGTCTTGCGATCAAGTCCCCTTGTACTAATGCATAGTATATTGTCCTTTATTGAACTGTATTTCCTGGTGAATATATCTGACATATCCATGTACAAACCCGAAGTCACTGATAAACAGTAACAGGATCCATATTTCCCTGCAGTCTCACAGAATCACAGAATGGTTTGGGTTGGAAGGGACCTCTCAAGGTCATCTAGTCCAAGCCCCCTGCAGGGAGCAGGGACATCTGCAACCAGAGCAGGTTGCCCAGAGCCCCAACCAACCTCACCTGGAATAGTTCCAGGGATGGGGCATCTACCACCTTGCTGGGCAACCTGAGCCAGGGTCTCACAACCCTCAGTGGAAGAAATGTCTTCCTTCTCTCTAGTCTAAATCTCTTCTTGTTTAAAAGCATTACCCCTTGCCTTATCACTACAGGCCCTGCTAAAAAGTCTGTCTCATTCAGTTTCTGCTCCTGTCTTGGTATGTGGTTTCTTCTAAAACAAGAGGGACTGCTTTCACAATTTTAACTCTAATCGATGGTCAAGAACCTCTTTGTTGAATGTTTATCTGAACAGCCTCTTTGAAATATCACAGGCTACAGTCTCCCCTTCCCATCTGCCTCAGAAGTGCAGTATCTTCACAAAGGCTTTTGGGTACCCAGATATCCAGTCCAAGAATTTTTCATGCCATTTTTCCTTCCCTGTGGTTTTACCAGATGCTGGTGGTTGTATCTGCTTTTATTACTGCTCTTTGTCCTCTTCTGAGGACAAAGTGGGTTGGATTTGCAGCTGCCTGTGTCCCACCTGACCCCACACCTGCAGGAAAGCAGGGGATGGCTCTGAGACAGACCCACCAGGGCAGCTAGGACAGCCCAGGTGCCAGTCCAATCACACATGACTTCTGACTGGCCAATCAAAATACAACTTCTGGCTAGCCAGTCAGAATACATATGACCTCTGACTGGCCAATCAGAACACACATAGCTTCCTGTGGGCAGTTAGGGTCTTCCGGCCGGCAGACCCTAACTGCCCACACTTCCAGCTAGCCAATGAGAAAGTGTGCCCTGGATGGCCATGCCCCACTGATCAGTGGCTCAGCAAAGCAGTACAAGGTGGGGCTCAGCCCCCAGGTTTTTCCCAAGGGACAGGGCAGGGTGGGAAAACACCCCCAAATTTTAGTTCAATAAAACTGAAATTTTTTCTTTAGTTGCCTTCTCCAAGTGATAGATTGCTTTCAAACTGAAATATTTAATTTCATTAATGCAAATTCACTACTGTGTATTTTATTAAAGAATGAAGCTTATTATTACACTTTTATTGTAATACTGTATTAAATGAAATGGTCTTGTAATAGAAATTTCCAAGTGAACTAATAAAAACATTATGACAAGTTATACCATTGAAATTAATGAGGTCATTCAAACTTTTATGTAGTGGAAATATAATTTTAAAAATCAGCCTAGGAAATAATTTCAGCTAGCTCCAATCACAAAAGTATGTAGTAAATTAAAAAAAATAATAATAACATTATACTACAAAATTCTATATAGAGTGTAGAAAATCAGGAGATTGTAGATTATGTAAATACATTTTTGACCACTTAAGTAGGAAGGAAAGGTAGCATTCACATGAAAAAAAGGAAAGAATGTCTTATCATATAATTAAAGGATGTATGAAACATAAGCAAAAGGCTGTTGATGAGCATCCTCAGCTCTGGTGTTCTGTGTTCTGTTCCTGGATCCTTGACAGCAAGCTTCTGCTATTTGTAATCTCTCCTTCCCCTCTTCTGCCTTTTATGGGTGCCCCCATCTTCATTCTGACTCCTTCTCCTCTTCTCTTCTCTTCTCTTCTCTTCTCTTCTCTTCTCTTCTCTTCTCTTCTCTTCTCTTCTCTTCTCTTC
>JAAGNO010025769.1:0-20281 GCA_033439905.1 Ceryle rudis
AACAACCAACCAACCAACCAAACAAACAAACAAACAAACCCAAAAAAACCAAACCAACCAAACAAACAAAAAACACAAAAACCAAACCAAACAAACAAAAAAAAAAACCCACAAAAAAAAAAAAAATTAACAAAATGTAACACAAAATGAGCAATAGAGACCAGAAAGCTCAAGACAAAGTGCATAAGAGAAGCTGGGAAGGCTTTACCTATACTCAAGAAGCCATGTTTCCCTGTTCTAGCCACACTAAAATAAATAGAAAACAGGCACCTTCATCTTGGCCCTGCCCTCCCCTTATGCAGAGGCACAACTCAGTAAGGTGTCAAACATCCCATTGGCTGGTTCAGTTGTTTAGCCCAGCTGTGGCCCCTCCCAGCTGCTTGGGTCAGCTGCTGTTTGTAATAATTAATCCAAACCAAACCCAGGACAGGCAATCATCTTTTTCTTTTCTGTAATGTAATACAAAGAAGGCAAGAGCAAAAGGGGTGGTCAAGCTGACTGAGAGAGAAAAATTATCACTTGGCAAAGGAAAGGGAAGTAAAAAAGCAGAGCTAATCTTCCTTCTCATTTTCAGGATTTTTTATTTAAAGGAACAGTATCAGATACAACTTAGGATATAAAATTGAGAGGAGAAAAAGTGTTTTTCTACCTTTTAATTGGTTGATTTCATATGGAAGATCATAAAAACACTTGATATGGAAGGAGGCATATGAAGATTGCAGAAATAATTGGGAGAAGGTAGGTAACGCTTGCTACTGGCTCTGAGGTTCAGCCTTGCCTGTGATCCTTTCACAAGCAAACTTGTATGCATATGGAGATAGTGTTTTCACTGGTGTATAGAAATAGCAGTTCTCTGAATGAAGATGCATATTTTCCTCTATATCAGAGTATTGCTATGGAAAGGAGACTGCCTATACAGAATGCTACTTGATGTAGAAATAAGTCAACACACAATGGGGTATGCAAGCTGAGTAAATAATAACACATTTTTTTTATCTATCTGTAGCACTCAACCAGTGCTCAGATCCTACAGAATAATTCATCAGGCTTACACTTTGCTCTTGAATGTCCCCTTTGTGGCAGAAGGAGTAGGGAGAAGGAGTTCCAAAAGCTTCTCCCCAGTATGCTGTTTACTATAATTCAGCTGATTTTCATCTGTCATCCTCCTTAGGGAGTAGAAATGGGCTTATCTGTGCTTGCCTGGAAAACATCAGGGCAGGGAACCTGTGAGGTATACACTAGATCTATAGCACAGATGGAACCATGTCCATCCTTTTCCCCTAGCACTAGCATGAGCTTTATGATCTGCTCAGCCTCATAGGCTGAGCATAACTACTAACAAGCACAGATCATATGTATGTCTAGGTTAAAAAAATGCCCAATCTTTAGATAGCACATTTGCAAAGATTAAGACCAATTAACATATAATTAAATAACTTATTTTATTTGCCTTCAAGTTTAGCTCTATGCAAGTTAATGTAAATGCATTTCTCCTGCACAGGGATGTGAGCAATCCCAAACAGAAATACAGGCTGGGCAATGAGTGGATTGAGAGCAGCCCTGTGGAGAAGGACCTGGGAGGGTTGGTCGATAAGAAGCTTAGCATGACCCTGCAATGTGTGCCTGCAGTGCAGAAAGCCAACCGTATCGTGGGCTGCATCAGAAGAATCATGATGAGCAGGTTGAGGGAGGTGGTTCTCTTCTGAGTACTGTGTTCGGCTTGGTAGCCCACAACGTAAGTCCAGAGCAGGAACACAGTGATGATCAGTGGGCTGGAGCACCTCTGCGTGAAGACAGAGAGAGCTGGGTTTGTTCAGCCTGGAGATGAGAAGGCTCTGGAGAGACCTTACAGCAGCCTTGTAATACACAAACGTGGCCTACAAGAAAGCTGGAGAGGGACTTTTTACAAGGGCATGTAGTGATAGGACAAGGGATAATATCATCAAACCAGAAGAGGGTAGATTTAGATGAGGTATGAGGAAGAAATTATGCACTATGAAGTTCTTCATGCCTGGTCTAGTAGAAGGGGTGGTTGAAGCTAGATGATCTTTAAGGTCCCTTCCAACCCATGCCATTCTATGATATTTTAGAGAACGCCAGCAAGCAGGTTGAGGATATCTAACACCATTTTTAATTGTGCTAAATTACCAGATCATAGCAAGTGAAAATCTCCATGTGTCTATGGCTTGGGCAGCAGAAAACACAGTCCATGGTCTTCTTATCTAACCACATACTATTTCAAAGGGAAAATTCAGGCTTCAGAGTAATTTTTGTATTTTTGGTTAGGTCTAAACTACCTGTAGAATATCTCTGTTGGAAATAATAGATCATAGTTTCGAAACAGTAGTCAATGCTCAGTAAGGGAAAATAAAAGTAAGAACATGTGAAATTTACACCATATTCTTGATCTCCATCTTGATTCTTCTGGTAAGGAAGGCCTTTATGACCACCTAATTAAAAACTGTAATGGGATGCATCCATTATAAGTAATCTTTATCCATAATTTTTCAAAAGAAGACTCTATGTCTGGTAAAAACTAGTCCTTCACAATTAAAGTCATCAGCCAGTAAACCACTGACATGTAACAGTTTCAAGTTAAAACAGTGGACTGCATTTGCACTTTGCTGTTTGTCAGCATGTAGCTAAATCCAAGACTCAATTTATGGCAGCCTCATTACTGCTCTAATTTTAGAGCTGGAGGTCAGCAGTGCTCTGAGCTTTCATCCGTCTTCTTTCCTGTTACCCTTGCACAATCTTTCAGTACCTGGGTAAGCATGCCTGAAAGTTGATTTTCCATGCCACTTACACAAAATATCATTCCTGGAAGATTAACACCTGACTAAGCATTATACTTTTTAGTTTGGTATAACATATTGTATTTCTCATTCGGAAACATTTCACAGAATCATAGAATCATTTAGGTTGGAAAAGGCCTCCAACATCATCAAGTCCAACTGCTAATGTAACACTGCCAAGTTCACCACTAAACCATGTCCCTAAGCACCACATTTATACGTCTTTTAAATAGGTCCAGGGATGATGTCATGTTAAGTATAAGAGTGTGACACTAGCCTGTCAGAGAACCAGGGGCTTGCACTGTAGCAGTTTCACAAAGTCAAAAGGTAGGTTTAAGAGTTCTGTCTCAGAGCCCTGCTAAGAGCTTACACTGAGTGAGTTTAAAACAGATAGGTTTGATTTATTAAAGCAACAGATACAATAGGTTTGGAATTACTGTTCATTAATGCAGTAACTGCAAAATGAAGATCAAGCTCAACTTAGTAATTCCCAAGTAACATCTGACACAGTCAGAGATGCAAACCTTTGCAATACTGCTGATATAGAATAGTAATGCTAGGAAGATCTATGCTGTATATTGAAGGCACAATTCTTAACAAGAAGGCATTCCTGTCCCGGGTAGAGGAAGAGGAGAACAGCCCATCAGCTGTCTCTGAGAGACTTCAGTCTTATCTTCCTCCACACAGAGAAATATTCCTTTTGTGATTTTTTATATCCTGAACCTGTCTGTCCCTGCCTTCTAGGTGATGTTTAGCATGATTTGGGTGGAGAGCTGAGTAACATAGTCATGTTTAGCATGTACTCTGTTAGGCACATTACTATATTTAGGGTGTACACTTTAATTTCTCCATTAATTAGGCAAGGGTCTTCACTCAGGCTCTACGGCCTTCAAAATCTGTGTCAAAGCTGCTTCCTTTTGTTGGTTTAGCCAAAACAGGACTATATTATCTTCACTGGACTCCCTCATTCAGCCATTTGATAGGCCAACTCAGTGAGTCTACAGCCCCAGAGATAGCACAAGAATCAAAAATGTTTTCACCTTTCTCCCAAAGCACACTACCTTAGCTGTATTGCTGTCTCACAGCAATCTAGGCTGTTATCTCAGATGGTGACTCCACTACTTCACTGAGCAGCCTGTTCCAGAGCTTGACAACCCTTTAATGAAGAAATGTTTCCTAATATCCAATCTAAACCTCCCCTGCCACAAATTTAGACTGTTTGCTCTTGTCCTATCACCTGCTACTTAGGAGAAGAGACCAACACCCACCTTGCTACAACCTCCTTTCAGGTAGTTGTAGAGAGCAATAAGGTCTCCCGCTCAGTCTCCTTTGTTGTAACCCAAGTGCAGGACCTGACACTTAGCCATGTTGGTTCTCATACAGTTGGCCTTGGCTCATTGATCCAGACTGTCCAGATCCCTCTGTAGAGCCTCCCTACCTTCAAGCAGATCCAACTTGCCGTCATCTGCACACTTACTGAGAGTGTCCTCGATCCCCTCATGCAGATTATTGACAAAGCTATTAAACAGAACTGGCCCCAATACTGATCCCTGGGGAACATTACTTGTGACCAGCTGCCAACAAGATGTGACTCCATTCACCTCTTCTCTTTGGTCCCAGCCATCCAGACAGTTTTTCACCCAGCAGAGTCCAAACCATATGCAGCCAGTTTCTCCAGAAGAATGCCATGGGAAAACAGTCAAAGGTTTTACTAAAGTCCAGGCAGACAATATTCACAGCTTTCCCTCATCCACTAAGTAGTTCATAGGAGATTAGGTTAGTCAAAAAGGACCTGCCTTTCATAAACTACGCTGACTGGACCTGATCACCTGGTTCTCCTCTACATGCCGTGTGATGGCACTCAAGATAATCTGCACTATTAACTTCCCCAGCATCAAGGTCAGACTGACAGGCCTGTAGTTCCCCAATAGTCTTTATAGCCCTTCTTGTAGATGGGTGTCACTTTGGCTAATTTCCAGTCAACTAGGACTACTATGCCTTCTTGTTGTTGTAATACTACCTAAAAAACCCTAGTGAGGCTCTCTTGGCAATTAAAAGCATACTTTCAAGCATTCTGTGGTTTCTTTTTATTGTACCCAAAAATCTTCTTTCTGGGAATGTGTATTTTACCTGATCAGTCTCTTTTAATAATATTTGCAATGTTTTATTTCCATTAGTTAATTTTCTGCAGTTACATGTAATCTCCATGCTGTATTGTGTCAAAAAGAGATAAAATTAATTCTGAAATAAGATTAATTAAAATATCTGAAAACCTGTGTTTCATATTAATATGTAAAAAGGCATAATTCCTAACAATTAGTGTTTTGATCTGAAAAAAGAAAAAAAAAAGAAACCCAGAATAAATGGATTACTATTAAATTAATGGCATACTTAGCTGTTCTATCACACTCTTCTGTCCACAGATTCCAAAGGCAATGAATAGCACTTTCGTTATGTGCAGAGGGAAGAACTAAAACATAGAAACTGGCGAGTATCTAGCAGGTTAACCTGAAGATTCTGTACTTCTTATTTTTCTGAGGTTGTCTACATCAGCCTACAGTGACTTATGGTGGCAGGATGATTCTGTTTATCTTATGTAATGCCACCTGCAAGGTGCTGAGCATAAATGACTTATAGGTAAAGGATGTAACTATGGCCATGAATTCCACCAAGACAATTCTCATGCATAAATTTAAGCCCAGATGGAAATGTGTGTAGACCCAGATCTTAATGAGCTGCATTTTATTTTTTCCAGAGGACCAGAAAAGTGTCAATGTACTTCTGAGATGCCTTGTTAAGTTCTTGAAACAGATTTGGATGGTGTATTTATTCTCTGTCTGTGATGAAATTCAGTCTGTACAATTCTCAGCCCTAGATAAATGCCCTTACCATTAATATATGTTACCATTAAATAATTATATGTTTATTACCAAGGTTCTTCATTGTTATTTAAAATTTTAATGTTTCATTATTTTATGACTAATAATAAAACTGTACTCTGCAAACTGGTAGACATTTTAAATCAGCTTCATTATCAGTCATAAGCACACAAATGTACTGTATCTGTGTTTATACCTGCCCTAAAGTTTTATTTAATTGAATGAATTAATTAAATTCATAGTTTCTAATTCATCTACTACCATGTCTTTCTGCGGCATCACTTTGATTTTATAAACCAATTTGCAGTCATATGTTCTGTGACCAGGTAATATTAAGAGTTGCATTAAAGATATGTAGTCAACTCCCTTCTGTGGTATCTTTACAATTAATTTCAACTGATTTAAGCCTTCTTAGATGGGAAAGTTTCCTTGGGAAGAGTTCTCTTCCTTTCTAAATCCTTAGTAATGGTCATAAAAAAGCAAGTGATTTTCCAAAGCCTAGACAAGCATGAGGAATATCATCCTCGTAAAGCTGAGTTGCCTGCTCTCACAGATTTAATATATTTTTTTAATCATGCACATTGAAGGATAGTATTTGGTCCTTGCTGAGGATAACCATGCAATGTTAGTTCTGCCAGTGTAATATACATCTGACCTGTAGTATCCCAGCTATTTAAGATATATGCCTGTCTCAGACAAAGCCCTTCAATTATGGCTAATTATATGGTGATTTTGCAAAGAGGATAAAGCATCCAAAAGGAATTATTCTATGATGACAACTAGATCTGAAATAGCTGGTGCCTCAGCTTTTCTTAGCTGTAGATAGGGTAGAGCAGTTGCTGGTGTTTATCTTGACTTCTGTAAGGCCTTTGATATGGTCTCTAAGTTGTACGGATCTGCATTTAATGGATGAACTACTTGATGGATAAAGAATTGGGTGGATGGCTGCATCCATAAAGTTGCACTCAACCACCAAATGGAGACTGGTAACAGGTGATCCATATTCACATGGGTACTGTTCAATGTCTTTATTAATGACATTGACAGTGAAATTAAGTGCAAGGTCAGCAAGCTTGCCAATTACACTGAGGAATGCAGTTGATATGCCTGAGGGAAGGCACGCCACACAAGTGGACCTTGACAAACTTGAAAAGGGGCCAGTGTGAACCTCATGGATTTCAACAAGGCCAAGTGCAGGATCCTGCAACTGCGTCAAGGAAACCCCAACACCAGTACTGACTGGGGGATGAACAGATTGAAAGCAGCCCCACAGAGATGGACTTGGAGATATTGATAGATGAAAAATTAAGTAAGTGCTAGTAATGTCTGCTTGTAGCTCAGATACCCAAACTTATCCTGGGCTGCTTAAATAGAAGTGTGGCCAGCAGGCCAAAGGAAGTGATTGTCTCCCTTGGCTCCACTCCTATGAGACCCCACGTGGAATACTGCATCCAGCTCCAGAGTGTCCAGCACAAGAAAGACATGGATGGACCTGTTAAGAGTAGGTTTAGAGGAGGATGATCTGAGGACTGGAACAGCTTTTCTATGAAGAAAAGGTGAGACAGTTGCAATTGTTTAGTATGAAGAAAAGAAGGCTTCAAGGAGAACTTACTGTGGCCTTTCAGTACTTAAAGAGGGCTTATAAAATGGAAAGAGGCTTTTTACCAAAGTCTGTAGTGTTAAGACAAGAGGTAATGGTTTTAAACTAGAAGATAGTAGATGTAGAACATAAGAAATATATTTTTTGCTATGAAGGTAGTGAGACACTAGAACAGGTCAACCAGTGAAGCAGTGAATACCCTATCCTTGGAAATGTTCAAGGTCAGGTTGGCTGGGGCTTTCAGTAACCTGATCTAGTGAAAGAACGGAAGGGAATTTGAATAGAATAGAATAGAATAGAATAGAATAGAATAGAATAGAATAGAATAGAATAGCTAAGTAGGAAGGGACCTACAATGATCACCTACTCCAAATGCCTCACCACTTCAGGGCTGAGTGAAAGTTAAATCATTTTATTAAGGGCATTGCCCAAATTCCTCTTAAACATTGGCAGATAACCCTGCACATAACAGGGGTTTGGACTGGATAACCTTTAAGGGTCCCTTCCAATGCAAACCATTCTATGAGTTTATGATTCAATAACTTTATCAATTTATAAGTTATCAGAGTTAAAGAAATTAGCAAGAAACTCTTCAGTGGTGGGTTCTTCTGGGGTTTTGTTTAAAAGAGTCTTAAGACAACATTTCTTTTAAAATTATAATTGGGGGTAATTTTGGTTCATGGAAATTAGTAAGGGCTTTTCACAACAAAATTATCAAATAAAATGCTGCTCATGTTGCCAGTCAGTGAAAGCTTACCACAGTTCACCACCATCTGAGTTGTGTTATCATTCAGATTATCAGCATATCAAGCACACATCACAATAACAGAATAGCTAAACTTCCAGTGTATCCAAAGCTCATGTGATAGAAAAATTGACTGAACATCTGTATAGCTTAAATGGGGAAAAGGATAGATTGTCTCATCTTTAGAGAAGGTGTTCAAATTCTAAAACAATGTAGAGTGAAAGTCTTATATTTCAATGCTGTCTCATAGCCCATGTGAAAACAAGAAACTGATCTTATTCCAGGCCAGCTATAATACACTGACACAAATGACACTAACTGTGTCCTCTACTAAGAAGAGCCTCAAGATCAAAAGTATGCAGATCCTATTTTACTTTCATAATGGATTTGAGGCACACCAGTAATTACACAGTGAGAAATTTGGACTCCTGTTATTTGTTTTAAATTTATACTGTCAATAAATGAAAAGACTTGAACCTCTAGGGCTTTCTGACCAAAACCTCTCACCACAAAGTTAACTCACTTACAGAATGTTTACTAAAATCGTCAACTACCTCTAGATAATTTCAGTCCCTGATTTATCATAGATGAACTGGTTATAGAAGATTTTCATGCAGTTATTATCTCTATGAACACAGATAAGCAAGCACTTTTTAAAACAAGTCAGAACTGCCTGATAAATTAGTCTACCATAGACACAGGAAGTAGTTTGCGCTACAATTTTTTCATCCACTATAGAGGCTACAACAGACATTACCAAGATTTCCAAATATATAGTTATTATTTTGCAGTAGCATCTTTATAGAAATAGCGTTGGTTTGGGTTTTTTTTACACTGGCAAATATGTCTTGTAAAGATAATTCCATATAGTGAATGTCATATATACGTTTACATCCAATTCCTTTTCAAACAGTTTTACAAGCTCTGCAGTGTATCTGGGTATACAATGCATAGCAACCATATTGTTTGTTTGGTTGTTTGTTTTTAATGGAGTCCATTAACATTGTATTTATTACATTAGAGTGTTTCTGAAAACACCTGGAGTGTGTTCATGACTGCAGGGTATGTCTTCTGTTACTTCTTTAAATGAAAGTGATACACCAATCTGCAGGTAATTCAAAACTCTAAGGCAGAAGGCTACAGTACTGCACATAGACATTCTTGGTTAACATTAGTCTGTGTCATAACAATAATTTGATGTACTGCAAAACAAAACACATCTGAACAGAGCCCTACTGTTCTTAGGCTACAGGCACTTTTTCTGTTTCAGATGACTGATACACTCCTCCCTGTTGCAACAGCTTGAAGCAAATTTTTCTGTATAGCCTCCTATTTAATTTTTCATATAGTAATTGCATGCAGACATTTTATAGTAGATTTTTGAGTTTTAACATAACTAAATCTTAAGTTAGTTGCCTTGCATGAGAAGAAGCACACTGTTCATTCCACCAGTTAGTTCAGGCAAACAACCCCCTTAGGTTTTCAGCAACTGGCTTAATAGGCTTCTTTTGTCTAGCAAACCTGAATTCATCCTCTATATTTGCTATTAAATGTGAGACCAAAAATATAAAACAAACCAAACAAATAACTAACAAACAAAAAATAAACAACAAATTTAATTTAAAAAAAATCATATTTGAGCCTTGAGGAGAAAAGGGATATGGAACAGTACATCCAACAGAGTGGCTTAAATAAAACACAAGACAGATCACTACATCCCTTTGAAGAGTGTGCTATTACACCAAAAGATGAGGATGTTAGAAAACAAAACATGATTTTTAAATACTCTAAAAAGAAACACAAACAGAACCCAAGCTAATGGTTTTCTCTGTATTACAATGTTGCCTTATAGGATAGGTTAATCCTGCTGTTTCTACTGCTGCACAGAGAAAGAGAGTAACAACCTTTGTCTTGAGACAGCACGACCTGCTTCTTTCCCCATGGGCAAAGACAAAGAGAGCTGCCAAAGCTGCTGCCTTAAACACGGTCCCTTGCAATACTATATTATCAATATTTGTTCTGTACTCAAGCACTTCCCAGGAGTACAGTAGTTCTTTTAAACCCCTATCATTTCAGAGCACAAACTTTTCCAATTCGCTCTAGTATGTAGTTTCTTAGAAAGCCTTCACAGCTGTGCTACCTGAATTCTCTTCAGTGGACTGCAGCTTAAACATTCGATAGTTGCACAGAAGAGTTTAGTCCATTGTGAGACTTACTTAGAAGCAAGGCATGTCCCGTGACAGTTTTCTCATGAGAAGAAAATTGAGCAAGCTCTTTTTTTTTTTTTTTTTTTATAATTGATGGCATTGAAAGATAATTTGATGTGTCCTGGTTTGGGTGAGAACAGAGCTGGTTCTATTCAGTGATTTTACTTTTCAGCTCGGTTCTTCTAAGGAACTGCACTTTCTGAAGTTAGCAGCCTGTTTTCACAGACAGTGTCTACTGCTGGCAGTGATAACACCCCATGGTTAGAGTTACTGCCAAGGGTTGGTGTGCAGACCAAGGCCACTACTGGGTCTTGTGTACCACACTGGGGGTGTAGGAAAGTGAAAGGCCACACCTGCAGGGAGAAGTGGATAGGGTAGGTGACCCCAAACTGACCAACGAGGTATTCCAGCCCATATACGTCATATTGGGTATAAAGCAGAGGGATCTGGAGGGTCTATAGCTTGCTCACTCGCTCGCTCTCTCTCTGGGGGCTCCCAGGCTCCTCTCCCCTCTTGGACTGCTTTGCCAGCTTTGCTTGGCTTGGCTCAGGTCCTCTTAGGTTCCTTCCTCAGAGCATTCAAGGAGGACTCTGTCCGTTCTGCCTTCAATCCCAGTCAATGTGTTCCTGAATCTGGTACCAGAATCCAGCTCCTGAACACAGTTCCTGTCTGCCGCGGGGACCGGTCTGGGACTCCCCCAGTGCCTGCTCCACAGCATCAGTGGTGACAGTGATGTAATTACCATCAGGGGGTTGGGTTCGCTACTGGTTTTGTATATATTTGTACATACTCTATTTTTATTATTTTAATTTTCATGAATGCTGTTCTAGTTTCCTTTTCTAATCACTAAGTCTCTCTCCCTTATTCCCTTTCTTTTCCCCTCTGGGGAGAGAGGGAGGTTACCAGAGAGTATCTGTTACAGGTTTAAGGGGCCACCCTGACCCTAAACTGTGACATGATGTATCAGTGAAGTGCTTACAACTCACTGAGACTAATCTGGGCATTTGTAATAGCTTCAGATTTGGTCATATGGTTTGTTCTTTCTCTTTTTTCTGTAATGAAGAAAAGAACTGTATATGTATCAGTGTCTGATGGAAGTACTGTTTTCAGTTTAAGCTGTAAAACGTTTGCATTACAGGAAACAAAATCAGAGAAGTGCCACTGGTATTTGAAGTGGAAAATGACATGTTTGCCACAAGTCTTAGTTTCTGTGAGAATTTATTGTTTCTGTGAGAATTTATTTTCTGCAAGAATTGGGACCACCCAGAAAAACACTCCATTGTCTGAACAAGCAAGTCTTACCATTCTGAATCAGTATCACATAACTCAAGACTATCTTTTAAAGAGCAAGCTTTGTCTCATGCACCTTGTAACAGCCTTCATATTCATGAAGCTGGAGAAAATGTACAATTTGGTGTCTTCACAGTTGCTTCTGTAGGTAGGGGGGTAGCAAGCAATAGTCTTGTTGGTTACATTATCAAACTGCTTGGAAGTTTTAATCTAGACAAGATGCACAATCTGATTTAAAAAAAAGTAGCAGAAAATACTAAAAAACATCGCCTTACGTGAAAACAAATGAAAAATCCTAACTCCTATTTTGCTCATCAATACACTACCACAAAACATTTGATAAAATGTTCATTCATTTGCTAAAAGCAAAATGGGTACCCTCACTTTGTCCTTTACCTAAGGAATCCAGTAATAATTGTGGAGATTGGTTTATGAAAATGCCTTCCACCTGTGAGTTGGGTTTCATAAGTGCAGTACAAGCAAATCGCAGGGCACACAGTAGCAAACCCTTCTAAATGTATACTTTTGCTAGAGGTAGTGGTAAGCAGGCAGCAGCAGCAATCACCAAGAAAAGTGGTAAAACCTATTAAAAGGTTGGAATCACTGTCTATGATTCATAGCTTTACACTAACTCTTTTTAGAAGTCTTCAATTTGTTGAAAATGTTATCTACATTTTATTAGCCATGAACCACTTCAATAAAGCATAATTTAGACCCTCAAAGACATCTAGGGTTTTTCAGGAGTAAACTTACTTTACAAATCTGTGCTCCCTGGGCTGTGTCCTGTGGAATCACAGTGCAAGAATCATACTTTGAATCATGACCTTAGCCAGCAATTGATGTAGAATTATTTCATTACTATTTAAGTACAAGCCAGCAATGTTCATTTGGTACAAAAGCCTTGTTAAGTCATAAAGAAAGGGGTTTGGAACTTTACAGAGAGGAATAGATGTTTACACAAATAACATGTTATCTCTGCAGAGTTAAAAGTAGTTGTGGCACTTTCACAAACAGGAAAAGTAGCTCCCTGTTCTACATTAGACATAAGAAAAGACTATGAATATGAATAAAGCAGATGATCATGGTGACTTAAGAGTAAGGAGGAGAAATAGTGAAATCACCTATTGTTCAGTCATGATCTATTAATACCATATTCTCAGCAGTGTAGGGGGGGTGTTATTTCTTTCCATTAGGTTCTAAATTAATGTATTATATTATTTGCTTAATAAACTAAAATAGTAGAAAAAATACAGTGGAGAGGAGAAATAGGAATTAACTGGAAGTGACTTTTGAAAAGGGATTATAAAAAACCAAGTAACTGAATCACAGAATCATTTAGGTCACAAGGGACTTCCTGAGACCACCTAGTCAAAACTCCCTGCTGAAGCAGGGTAAGCCACAGCAGGTTGGCAAGGGTATTTTAAGTACTCTAGAAAGAAACACATGGAGGTTTTCATTTTACTCATTATCACATTGCTGCCATACGGGATAGATGATTCCTGCCCTTTCTGTTGACACACAGAGAGTAACAACCTGCCTTTTTTTGCCCGAGATAGCACATAGGCTGCTTCTCCTTGTCACACACTTGCACCATGGAGAAAGCTGGCAAAGCTGCTGCCTTAAACACTGTGACTTGGGACACTTCAGCATCTGTCTCTGAACCTCAAAACACCCAGGCTGCATGACTGATGCCCAATTTGCATGGCATAAAAAAGAGATCAGCATGAGGGAATAATAAAAGTTACCAACAGCATAGCAATGATTCATGCAGTGTTGACAAAAGACAGAGCCCAGTCAGGAAAACTCTAACTGGAATGTAGGTAGCCCCCTTATTTTGAAAGTAAAATAGAGTTGAAATGAGTAAGAAAAAAGCTCAATATAACACAAGGATGTAAGGAGAGAGACAGGAAACAGTCAGAAAGGTCATGGTGGCAGAGACATGGTGAACGAATTTGTTGTGTGTGATACAAGTGCTAAAAAAGGACTTCTGCAATGAGTGAGATATGAATAGACTTCTATCAGTAGGACTTTTTTCAGTGAAAGCTGTAAATGTTGGGAAGGTCATAAAGGATGAGGTAAGTAGATTTAATGAATTAATATAGCCTTGGAAAGAGAGCTGAAACAGAACCGAGTTTGAAAGCCTGCCCAATTTCAATGAAAATAGAAGTATTAGTGGCCAGGGAGTGAAATGAAAGATAGAGAAAACATTTCCATTAGGTTTTTTTTTTTAAATTTGTTTTCTTTTGGGTAACTTTAATTTGAGGATACATATGAATCAGTTGTAAATATCCAAGAAATTCAAAAGATCAGCACACAGGGTAAGTGGTTAAGAACACTGGATAATTTGATCATCATAATGGGTGAAATTATTTAGGTAAGGGAACTCTTATGGAGAATAAGAGAGGTAAATACATCAGAGGAAAGGAGATTGTTACAGTATATTAACCATCAAAGTCAGTATATATGACCATGTACTGTGAGATCTTCTGTCACCTGTATGTCTCCAGCATAAAACAAAAACAGTATCATGTCCTCTGCTTTGGTGTAGTAATTTCAAGAGGATACAATCCATTTTTCAGCAGTTCTGTCCCATCATTCAGAAGCTTGAAAAAGAACAGAATAGCTTAGAAAAGGAAGTAGGCTTGAGTAGATATTAGTGGCTACAGGAAAGAGGGGTTTTATCAGTGAAGACATAGATCAGAGATTTATGAGAGTTCTAAGAGAGAAAAAGCTTTAGAAGAAGGAGCAAACAACTTTTTTTTTCTTTTTTTTTTTTGTTTTTTCCTCCCTTCCTTTTTTTCCTTTTTTTTTTTATTCAGTTAAGAGCTTTAGACAAGTCTAGCAAACTTTACGGAACTTTATAGATATTGCACCAAAAAAGCCACAGTCCTGGGAAAAAATTTCCTGTAAGATAGAAACCAAAGATAGAAATAAATGAAAAATTTGGTCAGTTCACAAGTTAAAAGTGGCAACTACCACTATTCTATACAAGGACTGTATAATTGGTAACTGCTGTGGAGTATTTGCTGAATATATGGAAGAAAATTTGCAGATGATTCAAATTATTTTTGTTTGTGTGTCCACGTGACTGGGATAATTTCAAGTAAGCCTAGTAAAGGAAGAGTTTATGAAAACTAAATTTCCCTGTTCATAAGTACAAGGTAGCATGCTCTAGAAAGTATATTTTGAATTACCAACCGTCATTTAACTGTAGGACTCAGGGGAGGAGCAGATGGAAAGAAAAGCCTGCATTATTTTAGAGACCACCTAAGAAAAACAGTATTTACATGTACATAAAAACCATGGTTGAAAATATTACTAGAGATATAATAGTAATATTATGTAAACCAACAGTACAGCTTCACCTTGAATGCCAACAATTTCTGGTCATACTGCCTATAAATTATATAAAAACTGAAATGTTCAGAGTAAGGTGACAAAAAGGATAAGCACAGAGAACATCCATGGAAAGTGAACTGAAAAGATGAGCAGCAGGTAGTGTTACAAAGGCACAGAAAACACATGCTTCTATTCATATCGTCTCAGACAACAACAAGATTTCTGCTAAAATGCAATGTTTTTTTATGTCAATGTTTCCATAAGATGACATATTTTTCTGCTCCTAAATGTTAGAAAGGCTCCTCATTATGCAGGTTATGACATTATTTTCTGGCATGGATTTTTTTTACTGCTTTTTCTGAAGTAGCTGACACAGACCACCATCACAGACAAGTTCTAGAATACTAGAAGCCAGAAAGATAGTGCAGGAAAAATATAAATAAATAAATATCTTAATTCTATTTTCACTTTTGCTGAAGTTTATTAGAGTCTAATTTAATAGTCTACTTGATACATATTTATTGGCACATTAAGATTTTATAGATTTCTAGTCCATGTCACTTTTATAAACTTCCTTAAAAATACATTTAATTTACAGATTCTGTTCATATTTTCCCGTCTTTTGATACCTGTATTTTCATGGATCCTTCTATGAATTCCTTTCAGAATAATAAAGCCTTCCAATACGACTTAAAAAATGGGGCTACATTTTAATAGAAATCACTGTATACTTGTGCTTCTTTATGTATTATAATTTCTGAATAGTGACCATTCATGAATAAAAATATTATTTCAATCAGAGACATAGAGAGAGGTAGAATAGGAGAAAATGAGAAAGGAAAGAGAGAAAGGAAGAAAGAAAAGGAAAGGGAAAGACGAAGGGAGGGATAGTTATTCTAGAAGAAACCTGAATTTTTATTATAATCTGGTAGGCTTTTAGAAACCCTTGAATTAGGCTTACTTTCTATAATAAATCATACCAAACTGCAACTTTAATGATTTTTACATAGTAATTCTCTAAACTACTGTCTTTCACCCTTTTAATATGGCAGCTTTTACTGTATTGGTAAATAGTCACTATTTCATTGTTTTCTCTTCCAGTGACTCCACACTGAGATCCTTTTGACAGACATAATATCCATATTTATTTATTGTTTTCCATTTAGATCGTTAATCACAGTCATCCTCAAATACAAAAGAATATTCCCTTACTAGAACATACCAAAATAGTCTTTCTAGATGGGAACTTTTAGTGTTGCATGTTATGTTCCTACAGTTTTCCACTTCTTTGTGCAAAATTTTAGAATGCCAGCTGCCAAAAAGTAGCAGCTTTCTTAATTATGTTTACACTTTTCTTATTGCTGCATTCTTCGTATTATTTCAATTTATAAAGCTGTTATTTGGGTTTTTTTAATTTATAAAATGTATGACAAATCATTCCTGTTCCCTTCCTAAAGGTTTTCATTGTTCTAAGAAATTGTCAGGTTATTTAAAAGATGGTGACATGCACAGAATTTTTTACATTACTGAGGGCACAGTGGAGATAAGATGAATAACAGTAAAAATCAGTATTAAAGAGAACTGGAGCATTTCATAGCTCTCATTCATGCTTTACTATGCAACTACAACAGCCAGTATGGGATTGCAGTAATCAGAACATAGGGAGTTGGTTATACTGTGAAAGAAATAATACTTGAAATTAATTTTCCAGTTCTTGAATTCTACATAAAATAATTTAAATATATTACTTCAGGACTGAACACAGATGATTAGTATACATAGACAGTGATATTTTATTTTTCAGAAATTAATTTCATACAAGATATATAGTGTTTATCTCTCTAATAATGCTTGAACTTTAATAATAAGTCCAGTCTAGCATATTGTCTCTACCAGTATGAGATGGGCATGTTCTCCTCCAGAATACCTTTTTTTATCATTATAACATAATTAGAAATTTCCTTCTGTTGTTAGTCAGTTTATTCAGTATGCCCCTTGCCCAAACTTCAATCCTTGAAACACTGGTATCAAGTTAGTATTGATCATCACACCAACTCATCACTGAATTAGTGCAGATTTTCCCACAGACATCAAGTAAACTTGGAATAAACTTTTAAGGAACTATCTTAATTATTATCAGAAGCAACTTTTAGGATTAATTATCAAACTTTGTTACACTTGTATCCATTTTGACCTATAAAAAAAAAAAAGGCAACACACCACTAAAAAAAAAAACCATAAACTGCTTTTCTCTGTTTCTTTGAAGCAAAGAGGCATTAAGAAGATTGAAAACTTTCTACTTTTCACTAAATATACATCCACAGTAATAAATACAAATATAAAAAGAAAAGAAGAGAATGAACTTTTGCGTGACTAATTCTTTCCTGAAATAGCATGCCTCATACATCATTATAGCCTTCGGTCTTTTACTGAGAAATGTAAGTTCTGAATAGTTTTCATTCTTCACCTTCCTAGTCTCCGGGAAGATATAAACATAGCATCATTGATTCTTATGGTAGGTACTTGTAATGTTTGTCTCTTGCTGCTGCACTGCTTTCTTTCCTCTCTTCCTGTGAGATCTATAATTCTTCTTAATGAAATTGAGAGAATATAATATGTAATTTTGAGGGGTGAAAATTTGTAAAGGAGGTTATTAAGAAAGCAAGTGCTAAAATAGATAATGTGTTAATAAAAATATTCTCACATTTTCATTATCCAATTTATTAATTGGAATAAAATCGTGACAGGTAACATTAGGAGCTTCCATATTTCTTTTTGGTAGATTACTTAGCATACCTTATATCTTTTAATAAAGGAATCAGTAATTACACAGGTAAAAAAAAAAAAAAAAAGGGGTATTGCAAGTGATTGCAGAAGATCCGCAGCAGCAGTCCAAGTTATAACCCTTGAGGAAACACAATAAGGTGCACTGCAGTGTGGTCTTGAGCATATGAAAGGAAACTTCTGTAGTCTTTCTAACACAAATAGTTCAAAAATCATAACTCTAATACTCTGAAATCATAATATTGGCCTAAAAGTCCAGAGGAGTTTTTACAATGCTTCCAGATCACCTATGTTTCACAATACATTTCAAATGTAATATCAAATGTGTGACAATGTCCATTTCCTATAATTTTCCTGTTTTGCTCAGAACTTTCTAGTTGTCTCCCTATAACCTCTCATATGTACTTAACCTTTCCTATAGTATCACTTTCAGCAGGTTGTTACAGTTCCCTTCTTTTCTGATCCCCTTACACTGCTCTCTCCTGACGTATTTTTCTTCATTTTCAACTGAGTAAAAAGAGCACTAAATTATATAAGTAATGTTATCATATCAATCTATACTGAATACAGCTGACGACTAACTAGCACCGTTCCAAATAGCTTTAAGACAACCATTGTAAAAATATACATTTGTTTAAATAAGCAGAAGTTCATTTTTGAAGGAAGTTTGTTTGTTTGTTTGCTTTTTGTAAACCAACATGGAAGTGGGGAATAAAACAAGGCAATGACTACTGGAGTACTGTATGTAATTGGTAGTATATTATCTTTTATCTCATCCGTAATAAGCTTACATTAATATAACTAAATTAAGAACCAAACCTAAAATACTGCTGAGCTTAAAACAGTAAGGTTGTTTTTTTAACATAACATGTAAAAATGCATGTAGAATACATCTCTGACTAATGTTAAGTTTTATCGTAAGCTTGCAGTACTTACCTTTTATTCAAATCAAAGTCTTAGGTTTTACTGAATAAAAGGTTTCAGTCTTCATGGCAACAATAACAGGAAAATAAACCCAGAACATTCCCAGTGTACCACTGTGGAAAAGCAGTCATAGCAGTAACCACTTTCATCAGCAGCTTTCAATTCTTTCAAGAAACAAGGAATTTTAAATATTACAGCATTGACAATGAAAGCTCTGCAAAAGTTCTGCACAAAATATATCTAAGTAGAAAGAAATGATAATGAACTACAATGACAATCTGACAACCAATGGATTAATACAAAACCCTATACTTCTGGTATTTAACTCTCATTAAGTGGACCTGGATGCTTCTCCCACCCAAGCTCTAATAGACTGATTTCGGTCTAACCAGTCAAATACTATCTCTTTCAAAATGTAGCTTCTTCTGCTTCTGAAATAAATCTCTACATGTAACATAGAAATCTGCTGCTTATAATTCCTTCTTTATTGCTAAGTCATTTATCTGTCCTTCCATCCTTCTGTACATCTGGGGAAGTTTGGACATGAGTTGTTCCAAAAACCTTGTCATACTTTGAATATTTACCAGGGGACTGTATTTCAAAAGCCTTCACCATGCTCCCAAATTCTCTCACTGTAAGAAAGGGGACATACAGCCATACATCTCCAAACAGATTATTAGTTTTACTGACATAAAAATGTTAGGTTAAAATTATGCTGAACATTAATTGTAATGTTCAGTAATCATAAACTGAGATGAGTGTAGTTAACTTTGGTTTGACATAATTATTTAATACTTGTAAATGTTCTTCTCATGGAATTTCTAATCTGTTGAGACCTCCTCCACAGTGAAAACTGTCTCTAAAATCAGGTGGTGATTGTTTACAAAGGTCATCTAATGATAACCAATGACTGGAATTGCAGTCAAACAAGTTAAAATTCAAAATAAAACATGTTGCTAAAAGAACATTTTATTCTTCTCTTTGCTGTTGTGTCCTAATCAAACTTTGAACTTTTCTAGTGTATATGTCTTAGTTAAGCATAACACATTGAGCTCAGGACAGAAGCAAGTGTTTGAAAATGATAAAAAATACTTATATAAATCCAGCAAATGTTTGATCTTCAGACTTAGGCAATATCAACAAATCTCACAGACTTCATGGAGACATAGCTCTGTAAACTTCATAAAGTCCCTTCCCAGTACAAAGTATCTCAGATGGGTAATCCAGTTACTTCCTTTTAAAGTTCTTTTTTTTTATGAAGAGTGGACTTACATTTTATTTTTAATACAGCACAGAAAATGCTGTAACTTCAACATTCAAGCTACTACTTTTTCAACAATCATTTTTCCACACTTTTTTTTTGTAATGTACTGCCCTTATATGCACATTATATTTCAGTGAAAACTTATCACACACACACAGAGGATGTCTGGGGTTGGAAGGGATCCTGGAGATCTTCTAGTCCAAACCCCCTGCCAGAGCAGGACCATATAATCTAGCAAAGGTCACAAAGGAACGCATCCAGGTGGCTTTTGAAAGTCTCCAGAGGAGACTCCACAACCTCTCTGGGGACTCTGTTCCAGTTCTCTGTGACCCTCACAGTAAAGAAGTTCCTCCTCCTGTTAAGGTGGAACCTCCTGTACTCCAGCTTACATCCATTCCCCCTTGTCCTATCACAGGGCACAAGTGAGAAGAGGCTGTCCCTTTCCTCTTGACAC
>JAAGNO010025772.1:4262-32947 GCA_033439905.1 Ceryle rudis
TCCTGGTGCAACCAGAGGCACAGAGGAAACCCCTACACAGGGCTGTCACTTCCCAGGGAAAGGCTTATCAGCACAGGCTTTAATTTGTTCTGCTGTGTATTTTTCTCCCTCTCTGGTACTTGATACAACTTTTTGGCATAGTATTTTATATTATTAATTGTATTCTTGAGGGCTGCAACCTTTGACTGGCTTTCCAGGAGCAGGACATCCAGAGGAATGTTGCAGTTCTACATACTGGAATAACAGGAAGTCTGTTTCAAAGAAATTTAGCCCAGCGTGACAGCTGAGCACCACCTGCAGTGTTCTTCATGGCTATCTGCTGAGACAGTTCTAGCCTAGAAGTACACAACTCTTGAGACATTATTTTCATAAGGTTGATGACAAAATACTTGAGAATGCTGGGTTTAGTTATTACAAACTCTTGGTTTTCTTTGGGCATTTTTCTGTTCATGGCCAAAACACTCATGACTTGAGAATCATGAGTTTGGGAACTTTAGAGTTTGTTGCCATCCTCTCATTTCTTTGTATTGCTCCTTATTAAACTGTTGAGCGACATTCCAGTATTCTTGTTTTCTTTTGTATAGGTTAGTTATAAATTTATCTTGTATTTCAGATATTTATTTCTCCTCCTCACTGGTGCTTCAAAAATAGCTAATGTAATTTTAGTCAGTATAGTGAGTATATGGGCTAAATTAAATTCATCCTTTTCAGCTTCTTTTACTTAGAAACATATCAAAATAGCACTTCAGTATTCTTATTTCTGTGGTCCCAAAGGAAAGAGTGCTTGTAAGACACCTAAGGAAACTTGCTCCAAGTTTATAGTTGTGAGTGTGGTACAGACTTTAGTGAGTAATCAGCAGTCAAACCACCGGCACTAGCTATGGTAGTCGTCAGTACCAACAACAGGACAGTATTTGGTGTTATATTAGTCTGCTGTACATTTTCCTTCAATGCAGGCTCATATAACACCAAAACAAGAACGTTTTTGTCACTCCACATTGTTCTCATCAATACCAAATGTTGTAGTATTGCATAGCAGAATGATGCTTTTGGTACCTCATGCTTCAAACTTAGTGCCCAGATGGACATTACATTAAGCACCTGCTTAACCTTGATGTTTTCTTCTGTCTTTACTCAGATCTGATAAATTGAAAGCATAGGGTTATAAAGAACGTGATAATGAAACTCAGATGAGTGTCAGTTGTCTCCCTTCTTTAGGTGCATTGAGATTCAGCTCTGACTACAAAGCTATTGACACTGTAGTGTTTTTTAGAAGCTTTTGCCTGATAACCTGTTAACCCAAGAGCACCGATAATCACAAAATTATTATTGAGTCACACATGTATGGCATCAAGCAATTTGAGAAAGCAGTTCTTCTTACCTGCCATATTTTCTGGGAAATAATAGGCTTTTTTTAATTTCTGTTTATAAAGGATTGGCATCCAGTCAGACTTTTTTCCCTGTTCCATTATTTTTTCCCCTTTTTCCATTTCTTTCCCTCCTCAGTCATTCTATATCCTTGTTGGTATCTTTCACCATAGATGACATGAACACTTTTCTGAGCTTTAAAAATTATTAAAACTTCTAAGGTTCCCCAGAAATTACATTGAGAACAGACTTTTTGTTTTCACTATTCTGCAGTAGTTCCAAATGTGGTAGCTCCACTTAGCAAAATAGCTGACCTCCTTTAGACTGTCAGAATTTTTAGACTTAGCCTGCACCTTTCTCTCTAGTGGTCATGGAACTTAAAAAGAACGTGAAACAAATCCCAGAATGTACCCCAAAGAGAAGGAACTGAGAAGGTGGATCATTATGGGAGAAATCCTTATTCTCATTTTACCACAAGGTAGAATGACTAATTATCAAGCAGGACTGGTGATTAATAATTATGTCTTATGGACCATGCTGGCATTTTTCCAGGGGACAAATTTCTGTAAAGTTGAGAGAAGTATTGATTTAAATCTCTTCAGTGGAATACTTTGCTGATTAATTACATCTTCTGGCAATTCCAAGTGCAATTTATGTTAAAAATCCTGATGTCTTCCATAACAACAAAACATACTTTGATGAAGAATTTTTGATTAGTAGCTTGGATTCTTCCAAGGGGATTCATCAGATTTTCAGAATTAATTGAAAACTGTTTGTAAAATTGTAGAAGATGTTTCTGTAAAACACTGAAATTTAAGGTAGAGCACTAGCTTAATCTCTTTGAAAATGTGTCTGGATAGACTTGTTCCACAGCCTTAGCTGATATTTTTGTCAAAATAGTCAATATATGTTGTATTGACTCTGCTGAAAAGAATTTAACTTAATTAAAACTTAGTAAGAATTTAACTAGCTTGCTTAATTTTGCAATGTTTTCTAATGCAGGAAATTGCTACTTAAATCAACATTCTGCTTCTATTTTGTGAAAACTCCTATGTCCCTGTGTTATGCATTCAGTGGTGAGGGTGGGTTTTTGAAAGAGTATATCAATACTGTTCTAGACATCTTTTTAGTACAGAATATAAGTGCTTTTCCATTTAAGGGATAAATATTTCCGTAACTTTGAGATCTGTCTCCTCTTACAGTTTCAAAAAACCACTGCTTGCCCAATTGTTTTGCGTAATTACAGCCCTATAAGCCTTTGAAAAACATCTTGAAAATGTAAAGTGTTTCTCATGCCTGTACTTAAAGGTTTTTATATGGGGAAGAGGAAGAGCAGAGTGTGTCTTACCTAAAAAAAATGAAAGCCTAAGTAACTAAGAAGAGCGCTGTGGGTGACTTCATATTTTCAGACCTGTTTCTGGTAGTCTTTCCTTAATTAATTCCTGTGGGTTGCAAATAAAGACTTTTTGTTCAACTAGATAGGCTTCGTGTATCCAGCAATAAAGTAATTCACACCTTGGATAAGCATTACACCAGTAGCATTGGAAAGGATGACATTAAATGACGAATTAATTCCTTTTGTGAAATGCTGGTTATTATGTGGTCAGTACCGTGATTATTTCTTTCAGCACTCTTTGTTTTGTGATTATAGTATCGTGTATTTGGTTAAAGAAATCCCTTCTCTCCAAACGCAGTTCTGATTAGAACTTAAACCTGTAAGAAGAGAGGCTCTGCAGGAAACCCTTTCTTTACTAAATAGTACCTGAGGTACAACTTTTTCTGAAATGCTGTATTAATAGCAGTTGCCAAAGAAACAAAGAAAAAAAAAAAAAAGAAAAACAATCTTTTGAAAAGCTAAACACAAAACATAAAAAATAGTTCAACTTTGCAGTTGTAAGTTTTCATTTGAGTGAAATGTTTCAATTTCTAAGGTATTTCTGCTGTATATGTTTCCTGCTAGTTTCCCTAAAGTTCTCTGTTCTCCTCTTTTTTAATCCATTTAATGAATAGGCAGTGTATTTTAAAAGCCGCACTTAGATGAAGCAGAATGTGTTTCCTATTCTTCAGAATAAGTGACAGGCTGTGGTAGGATTATCTGGTTTTGTTTATTATTATGGCTTTGTAACCCTTTCATGCTCAGTGTTGCTTATTGGTGGCCATATTCTCAGCTGCAGGAACTGTTTACATGTAACAATTTTTAATATTGACTTTGAATAGGAAGATCTTGCAGCCTATTGAAATATAAGCAGTTTCACTTTCTAAGCACTCCTGGGTTTTTTTCTGTCACTTTCAAATCAGTTTTCTCTATTCATTGTTAATAAAAGGGAAAGTGCAATAAAGGAAGACAGAGAGAGAAAAGAAAAACTGGTGGTCAGGTTTTATACCATCCTACTTTCAAAAATTTCTTTCAAAGTATGCTAAGCTATTGTGTAATCATAGATATCATAGATAGCTATTGAGAACCAAATAAAGGAGAGAAGTATATTACCTCAGACCTCTTTTATGTTATATTTTTAATGACAGTGTTTTTTTCTGATGTGTCTTCCATCTTTCCACCTCCCCTCCTTTCCTCAATATTTTATGGAGCTGTAAGAAGAAATACTGGTAATATTTTGATGTGGGCTATATGGGCATCATGATGATGATACAATCTGTCTAGTAGAGATTTAAGTTGATTTCAGTGGAAATAGTATAATTTATTATTAACAAAAAAAGTGCACACCATTGTTACACTTACTGTAGACTCAATTTCAGAGCCAACAGAACTTGCTAAAATCTACCTGTAGAAGAGATAAAATAATAACAGCACCTGGCTGTATAATATGGTACATATGCATAGTGTACAATAAAACAAGAATCAAGTCCAGAGAGGTTTACTAACCTGAGCTGTAAAGGATGCAAATAGTGATATGGCTGAACTAGCAAATTAATTACATGTTTGTAAGTAGTCTGTAAGTGGTGAGGAGACATAGGAGAAGCTTACAGAAGGATGAGGGTTTTGGCAGTGGTTTTGGTCATTGGATTATTTGGAAGCAAGTTCTTACTTGTTACCAGAGTAGACGTTTTATTTTGTCTTTTGCACAAACAAGCTATTAGCCTGATAGTTGCCTTCCAGACAGGTAAAGTATTCTACATTCATTATTCATTATATCCACTTGCATTTGTCTTGTAGATATTCTAAAATATATACTAATATTCTAAAAAGAAGCACTTTCAAATATTAAGTGATGAGTTGGTCCCTGATGAAGATGTAATCAAAGTTTAAATCTTGCTCTTTTACATGCAGTAAGAGAAATGGTATTTTGGCTGTAAATGTAATCACAAACTTGTGCATTCAAACTATAATTAAAGAACTAAGAAAGTGGAACATTTAATGATGTTACCATAATTTGATAAGGCTTGGCAAGATCTTTACTAAGAACCATAGCATTTTAAACTTGGAAGTATTTCCCAAAGAAATAAACTCATAGATTAATTACATTTATAAACGTGTGCAGATCAAGTGGTAAGTAAGAGAACTTTACTCTTTTGTACCTCCTTTCACTTCTTGATAGATTTTTTTTCATTAATAAATACAAATTTAAATTGTACCTTTGCATAAGAAATTGTTGGATCTTTTGACCAAAGAACAATTATACTTAAACCAGATTAACTGATAGTTTCAGTAAATATTCAAACATAATTGCTTGAAAATTTACAAGCTCAATGAATGAGAAATACTTTTTATAGATACTGAAAGCTAAATTAGGAATTCCTAGAAGTTTGAGCTAATGGGGAGGATAGATGAGCAAATCTGATGAGATCCACATGCAGTAACCACAACATATTAGTTTTGTATTTCCCTTAAGATTTGAGTTGATAGGAAAAAAAAAAAAAAAACAAAAACACTTGGTAAGCAAGTAACTAAAGTTTTTTCTCAAATATGCCTTTTCCTTCTGACAGTTTAGCCATCTGGGTTTAAGAGTTTTTTCAGAATGCTATTTCAGTAGTGGACCTCTTGCCCCTGGAGTGCCCAGTGTAGGTTAGTATCCTGTGTTCCTTCTGGCAGTTTCTTTCTATTGCTGTTGTCTACTTCTCAATCGCTGTGCAGAACAGGAAATGTTTCAGGATTCCTCTAAAAGCAGAGCTGAGGCAGCTAAGATGGGGATCAGTTTGCCTCTTAGGATAGCTGAACAGTTAACTCTGCAAGTACTCGAATGATTTAAAAGTTTAGTAGGTGGTCTAGATTTCTGCTACTGTTGCCTTCTTTGTCAAGGTCATTTCAGTGACAATTTCATGCACAATTAGGGAAGAGTAAAAGCTCATGGCTGTGTTTGAACAGTCAGATATTGTGATTATTTCTGTTCTACTTTGTGTCTAAATCCTGGGCTTACTTGATATGTAGGCACTCAAGCTAAGGCAGTCGTGCATACTCAGAAGCAAAACATATTCAGTTTATGAGTCTTTTAGTTCCCCAGACAAGCTGGCTTTATGTCTTCTGGGTTATCAGTTCCTCCCTAATAACATTTCTCTCTACTTGCCAATTTCAGTCAAATTTTGACAGTATGGAGCCTTTATTGTATTTGAATTCCTGAAAGGTTTTGAAAATACAGGTAGGTAGGGAAGGCCAAGTTAGTCATACTACTTGACCTGCCAGATAATGAGCCTGTCTGCTTCTGGGTCTGAATAAGACAAAGGATTTGCTTGTCCTGCCTGTCCTGTACTTAGTAGGGAGGGATACATGTGCCTGTGGGTGAGGGAGACTATGTGAGATGAAGCATGCAAGAGAATTAGAGTTATTGCTAGAAGAGCTTGTAAAATAACTAATAGTGGGAAACCTGAGATTACTTCTGCATGAAACTGCAGAGACGGAGTGAAAAACCTAAAAATACATTTTTTCTTATTATATTTAGGAATACATGGTGACTGGATACATAGTTTAATTTGAGATTTAATAGTATCCAAATACAGAATTAAAATATATTTTTCCTTATATACCTCAGATACATATTATTTTAAGCAACATTGACCCAAGGCAGGGGACTAGTTTTGTTTTAGAGTTAAGGGCATAATTAAATGTACTGTGATTTGTTATGCATGTATTTTTCCTAATAATACTTCCTTGAGCCAAATCACTGGTAATATCAATGGAAACCCTTAATTAACATCTCTAATTTAATCATGTTGCTTTTATGACTTTGTGAAGCTTGTGGTAACATGAAAAAACTATCATCAAGAAACGGTGCTTATAATTAAAACAAGTAATCCAAGGCATTTTATGGTGCATTTATAAACAAATATATGTGTGATCCAATTTAAACATCTCTGAGACTATTTGATTATGAATACTGCTCTCTGATGGTGATCTTTCACTTCAGTGCTTAATTTCAGATTTACAGTTACTGCTGTAAATGTCACTTGTTACAGAGAAATAAGATTAAATATTTGGGCTTTATGCTCTACAAGATAATGCTTTCCAGTAACATGCATCTATCAGCTACTGGTGTGTCTAATCATGAACAGGATATTTTGCAGACATTGATGATGATTCATCCCACAAGTCCATAATCAGAATATGAACACTTCAATGCTCTTTTAAAAATCTTGACTATAACATATATTTCTGAAGAAATTGAGATAATTCCTTTATATGACATTTCTTGTGTAGTCATTGCTTCATCTGTGTGAACTGTATAAGGAGCAATCATCACTGGCAAGCTGAATTGGAAAAATGCTGTTCTGTACTGTTTTATTAAAGTAAATCATATATATTTGGTGTTGTCATAGGAAATCTTAATGCCATACTGGAGGGAGGAGAACATGTGCATGGACAGTATCCTTTTGATAATGTTCTAACAAAATACTTTTAATATATTTCTTTAAAAAGTAAGGCTCTTGCTACTTTTGTTTATATGTATAAAAGAAATGTTCCATTTAGCAGGTGTTTGAGAATAACCTTATGGAGCAAAATTTCTATTCAGTAGCGTGGAACTGGTGCACTGAGTTCCTCACCTCCTGTATATCTAGTTACCATGGTTAGCAGTCATCTTCTGTACTTTTAAGGATCATAACCACAAACTGGCAGTAGATCAAAATTATTTGTTTTCTTTCTGTCTAACCTTGAGCTTCCCAAAATGGATTATTTCCATCTAGCTGTTACTTTTAAGGCTCTGACAGCATAAAGGGACTTAATCGATCTGAGTGCACAAATAGAATGAGGATGTTCATTTGATAGCCTATGTTATTTTCTTATTGCTTGTACGAAAAATACAGATTGTTATTAATTAAAGCATTATTTACTTGTCACAGCAGCCATTCCTGTAAAGTCAGTTTAAGGAAAGAATGTAAGTCCATGGAATAAGTTGATGATGGTCAGCTAGGTACTTGACTTCTCTTTTGACATCTTAGAAACAGATTAACATTTCACAGAATCAGAGAATGGTTGAGATTGGAAGGGAGCCATGGAGGTCATCTGGTCCAACCCACCCTCCTCAATCAGGGTCATCAAAAGCAGGTTGCCCAGGACCATGTCCAGACAGCTTTTGAGTATCTCCAAGGGTATAGACTCCACAACCTTCTTGTGCAACCTGTACTCTGTTATCCTCACAGTGAAAAATGTATCCTTATGTTTAGGTGGAACCCCTAGTGTTTTAGTCATTGCTTGTTGCCTCTTGTCCTACCACTGGACACTTTTGAAAAGAGCCTGGCTCCGTCTTCGTTGCACCTTCCCTTCAGATATTTGTACACATTGATGAGACCCTCCCTAAGTCTTCTCGGGGTTAAACAGTCCCAGCTCTCTCAACCTTTCCTCATGAGAGGTGCTTCAGCCCGTTCATCATCTCAGTTGCCCTCTGCTGGACTCTGTCCATTATGTCCTTCTCTTATACTGAGGAGCCCAGAACTAGACAGAGTACCCCAGGCATGGCCTCAGTTAGAGTAGAGGGAAATTATCACCTGCCTCAACTTGCTGGCAGCACTCTTCCTGCTGCAGCCCAGGGATACCATTAACCTTCCTTGCTGCAAGGGCGGATTGGTGCCTTATGTTCAATTTGATCACCACCCAGATCCCTTTCTGCAAAGCTGCTTTCCAGCTGGGTGGCCCTCCGTATATACTGGCACATGGGGTTGTTCCTTCCCTGGTGCAGGATTTTCAACTTGCCTTTGTTGAACTTCATGAAATCCTGAAGGCTGATCTTGCTAGTAAAGACAGAGGCAGAGGCCATTCAGTACCTTAGTCTTGTCCATGTCCTGTGTCACCAGGGCCCTGCCCCATTCAGCAACAGGCCCACATTCTCCCTGGTCTTCCTTTTGTCACCTGTGTACCTATAGAAGTCCTTAGTGTTGCCTTTGATGTCCCTTGTGAGATTCAACTGCAGGTGGGCATACACTGGTAGAAGTCTTTATATTGCAAAGATCTTTATAAGAAGTTCTGTTTGGCATCTGTAATGTTACACACAGTTGGGTTCCTAAAATGTAGTGTGTGTCTTCTAAAGATGTAACATTAATTAAAACTACATAAAAGTTCTGGTTTTCATATTAATTAGACATTAATGTGGTTCTCATAAACATTAATTTGACACTTACACTGATATGATTCTTATGGGCATTCTGCCTTTTAGCGTGATGGTTGTTGGTTTTATACTTGGATCATTTGTGTTGGCTTTCTGTGAACCCTGCATTCTGCAACACTGTTAACAAGTTGCAATAATCAATTGCACAGAAGGAATTACAGCTGAGGTCACACCATTTGTTTTATAAATATGTAATAAAATATTATATCCTCATATATTATCCCTTACATGGCTGCAAGTCTCAGTTAGGGGCAAGAGGGTGTTAGCTGAACTTGCTAATTAAACAAGGGTTCCTCATTGAAAGAGAGATAATGAGTCTCTTGAGGTGTCTTTTGGTGTTAAATCATTCATTTAGAATGCTCAGGGTTCTGTCTTTAAATACTTGGCTTCGTTGGTAGTTGTGACATTGCATAGCTTGACATTTAAATACAGGGTAAACTTTTCACCCACAGACCTCTATGTATTTCTCTTAGAAGTTTGTGTAGTCTGGCATGGAACACAAGCTTGGATTACCTAAACAACAGCAAATCTGCTTCTTCACTGGTTTTTTACTGTGTCATAACCTGATAGTTTTCTATATGGGGCCTAATGTAGAACTGTAATTACCTGTAATTTTTTACCAAACAAGCATCCACTCTGCAGTTGACAATGTTGGTGGTGGTGTTCTTTAGTCATTTTTCTGTGGGTTTTAGGGGAAAACTGAGTGCCCTGTGGTGAAATGAAGCTGCTGCTGCTGCTGTTTTGGAAAAATGCAAAAATATCGTCTTCAGTTTGCTTGTAAATTTCCCTGCAAAGGTAACCTTGGCTGTGTTTATATTACCTTGATAAAAGCAAAGAAACTATCTTCATTATTTTGTTTGGATTTGCCACAATCCTTCAATCTGTGTTATGTGGCATTTTGTAGCTTTATTAGGCAGTGCCTTCATAAGCTGGTTCTAAAGAATGGCTTTATTTTGGGCAAGGCCTCTTTAAATATCTGTGTATAAGTTGTTTTGTTACTTTTCCTTAACAGTGAGATTTCTAGAGTTGTTTTTTTCTGGAGTATTACTGTCCCTAGATTGATGGCTTTACCTTGTTTTGGCAGTACCAGTCAGTATTCCTGGGGTGTGTGAACCAGGAACCTTTTGCTTGTCTTGTGTGGCTACTTGAGCCTTTTGGTACAGAGAGCTGGTTTTATGATTTGAGAGACTGGCCTTTCACAGTGTTGTCCATTTTGCGTTATAAATGAGTTTTAACTGGAAAACCATATCTGAAGGACTTGGAGTGCAAACTTTTTGAGGATGAACAAGCTTCAGAGGATTTACTGTTCTGTTTACTCAGAAATAGCTCTGCATTACCATCTTACTTGTACATGATGCTGTTCCTGATAATGCTTGGGTATTACTTGGTTAGACAGAAATTAATGTTAATGCTTTAATGATAAAGAAATGTAATAATGCTTTAATGAAGAAGTGTAAATGTCTTGCATCACAACTGTTGATTTGCGTGAACCAGTATGATGCTTTAGCTAAAAAAGTATTTAGATCTGACAGTGTAGTCTTGTATTACATGTGGAAATCTTTCTCCCTCCTACCCCACCCTTACCGGAATAAAATAAACAGCAAACCAGGCTGTTGCACTGTATAGATCTTTTCATGCTACCCTTAAACTGAGTGCTCTAAAGTGAGTGTCTGAACATATGGCTTGCACCTCTCAAGGGAAACATGCTATGCAAAGTGGCAGAAAGTTGCGAAGTAGCGATAGTAATTTAGCTGCAGCTCATTTCTGCCAGTCAGAACAACAAATTTCACTTCATGGAGTCAGTAACTGTAGGGTGTTTCCCTCTTTTTCTCCTGGATGAACTATGCTGTTCCTGCTGAGAGGAGCTTTTCACGTAACCATGAACTAGAAGTTTCAGCACTTACAAAAAAACTTCGGGGTAGGAGGTTATTACTGGTTTATAGAGTGACAGAGCACAAACACAGCTATCTTCCTGAAGTCTTTCTTGAGCTACTTCTGTAATTTTGGTGCTGGAACACAAGAATAGGGAAGAAAAAAGAAAGTTAACATTTAACATAAGTGTAGTTACAAGAAGAATTGTAGTTTGGTGTTTGTCTGTAGCAGTTTTATTTGAACAGTTATTTTAATGCCTCAAATTAATATTTTACAGTTTAAGAAGCCTTTTAAAAAGGCGATACATTTTGAATGTCTTCTAATGCTGTAAGTATGCATTTGATTAATTGATGAACATCTTACAGTCAGTGAACCTTTCTTATGCTTTAGAAGACAAATTTAGGCTCACTAAACCTTGGCAATAATATAATACTTTATCACATCTTAATGAGTCTAGTTATGTCTAAAATATGTCTTTTTATATTTAATGCTTTTGTTAAGTGGTATTTTTTTCAAGAGAGAAACAACTCTTGCAGTCAAAACAAAGACTTTAATTATTTTGACATTTTCATTTTTAATTGGCACTTAATAGGATCATTAATATCTTCTAAGGACTAGCTGAGCCTTTATGTGCATAGATCTCCCATTTAAAAATGGATAATTTTAAATCCATTTGACAGACTAACTACCCTGAAAAAATTATATCTGAGTTGCACTGAAGTTGAGTGGTGATAGTTTTTTGAAGCGAAAACAGAGCAGTGACAGGAAAAATATTACCATAAAAAGTGGTGTTGAGATTAAATCTTAAAAGTGCCTCAAAAAAGCATTCCATAAACATATTTGTTGATTTGAAAATTTAACTGACTTCCTAGTGAAAAAGGAAAAATTATAATGAACAGATGCACTTAGACCGAATTATTTAAATCATAATTTTTCCATATTTCCCAGTGGTGTACTTAATATTTAGAGTGTATCTTCCCTCAGAATATACAGTAGAAGTATGTTAGGAGCAAACGTTATCTAAATTTTAGCTAGTTAAGCTGGATTGCAGTCTTCCTTTAACACTTGTACAAATAAACATGTTATATATAATATCAAAAATGTCAGTGTAGTAAAGTTTTTGACTAATAACAACGAAAAAAACCATCTCTGTGGAGATAAACTGTTCTGAAGATCTTGAAAAGAGCAATTTAGAAAGTTATCCTGCTATGTTCTTAATGTTATCCATTTGCATTCAAATGTTTTCCTTTTGTTCACAAGGCAGAATCTGGGAAGCTTTCCCTCACTGCTAACTGCAGGAAATTATTACTTTGTGGAGCTGTTCATATGGGACAAGTTATGTCCTTAAGTGTTCAGGTGCTCCACTCTTAAAAATATCAATCTAGTCAGTCAAAATCAGAGTTCTCAGAATTGTCTTCACAGCAAGCTTGCACAACCTCTTCAATGTTAACAGCATCATGTTCCCACAGAGGACAGTGTGCCTGTATTTAAAACGTTGTTATGCTTGCACTACAGCTGCAACAGTGACAAAGGACAGAAGAAAATTGGTATATGCATTCTTGTCATTAAATGAAAACTTTTGCCTTTGTGAATGGAAAGATTATTTTGGAATCTTTGCAAAGTCAATGTGTACTGTGCTTGACTAAAATGGTACCAGTGATCTTACCTTTGTAGAAGTTTCCCCGCAATGTGTTAATACATCAGAAAGACATATGATGGGAGGCCACAGAGGTGGGGATTTGGAATTGTGAGCACCATCCCAGACGAGGTGTCAAAGATGAGGTTTCATTGGTCCTACTAAGTAGAAGTCCTAACAGTTCATCCTTGTGAGATCTCCTCAGAAGTCTGTTAACTCCCAGCACGGGACCTGATAGAAACTATTCCATTATTCATAGATTGTCCAGAACAAGAACAGACCCTCAATTCTTTCTGGTCAATGTTGTCAATATAAACTGAAGAATTAAGTGGCACTTGTTGCAACTTGTCATTTGTAATAGGAATTTACATCTAATTTATGTGAAACAGAAATATTTTAGATATTTATGCAGTCTGTTTCAGAACTGTAATTTGGGAGAGCATAGAGGCATGAGAGTTTGTATAATCTAGAAAAATGAGAGAAACTAGAAAACACTTTTGTGTTTTGGTCTCTTAAAACTACAACAAATTTTGTTTTCTAATCTCTGTTTGAGCCCGTAGCTTTACAGCTGAAGAAAAGCATTAGTTAGGCTGCATTTCCAAGTAAGTCACGAGGAAGTGCTGAAAAAGCACTAGAATTGGCAATTCTGCCATTATCTTCATAGACTTGTACTGGGACAGTTTGAATTTTAAATTAGTCTGTTATATAAGAAGGAGAATCCAGGTCAGTCCTTATGTATAATGGATTTACCATACCAGCAGAAATAAAGGTATTTAAAGCTGACTTTTCACAGTTAAATGAGTAATTAAAATACTACTGCTGCGATGAATGTTTCCAAATACACCAATCACTTGTGATGCTTTTCCACCCTTGTTGAACACCTGTCACAAAGAATAAGGAGAGGATAAATAAAAAGAGGCCGTTTTGTTATTAATCCTTAAGCTGTACTGTCGTTTCACTCCACTTGTAGTTACACAAATGATGGTGTTTGAACAACGCAGTTAAGCTTTTAACAATTAGCTGTATGTGTACAAGATGAGTAGGGTCTGCAGGTCTTACTGCTTCGGTTAAACATCCATACAATTTTTATGCTAATATATTAAATCATTGTCCTTCTTAAATATTACCCTGTTTGTGTTTACATTAAATCCTCATCAAAGATGTATATTTACCTACTTAATCATCTTCCAAGTATCTTCAGCTGTCTCCTGGATGTGCTGCAAAGGTATATAGCTTCCGGTAGGCCAGAATGCTGGCAGGGTACATGTTCTGAAATGTAGCATCTCTTTATAGAGAACAGCTGGAATGCTGTTTCTATAGAAATGAGCTTTGTTAGCATTTGCAAGAAGCACTTTCATAAATAACTATTCTGAGCAATGATGGGTGAGCTTTCCAGGTTAGAAGCTAGCCCTTCCTGTGCTGTGGTTTCCAAGAAAACAGCATGATTTTCTCCTGATATTGCATATGAAATGGAGCGTTTGTTTTTTGGGTGGTGGAGTTGGGCACTGTTTTAAGTTTTCCTATGGACTCTGCATATAACCTATTCTAAAGAACACTGCAGGTATCCTAATTACAAGATCACAGACTTTATAGCTCATAATGTTCATCTGAGATATAGTGACTTTCACTTTTTATGAAAACTGTAGATAAAAAGAAGCACTTCTTGTAAATTTGTTGCATATGTATCCTGCAGAGTTGCGCAGACTAACTGAACTGTAAAGACTGAAAATGTGCATCTGTTTAAGGACTGATAAAATCCAGTGCCTCTTTGTTGTTCTAAAATTGTTATTACTATTTGCATGCGATTGGAATGAATCTCAGCATTTTATACCTAACTAGCTCCATATGACATAGAGGAAATAGGCTGGTTTTCATAGGAAATGTTAATTGGTCATTGTTTATTTTGTCCTTTTGGTTTTCTCTTCCTCATTCAAGTAAAAACTTCTGTTGAATAAATCACCTATGTAGAGGGAAGTCTGTCTCACAAGTACGCATTTCTCTTTTTCACTGTTGCATTACAATACTTCTAACCTGATCTGGAAGAGCTGATTGTGTATGATTAGAAAAGAAGCCTTTTGAGAAGTTGTCTGTTCTGCAGAGGGTGTTCCTGGTGTGTCACTTGGATAGTGACCAGTTAGCTTTTCCTTGCTTTTGCTTTTAGTGATGTGTAAGTGAATGGAAACCATTAGCTCATTTCAGATTGAAATTTTCAGTTACTGCAGACCTAGATATGAATCAAAGCACATCAAGATGAAAGGGTCTATAACCCAATACTAGTCCCTTGAGCCTTCTGGGCTGTTCTTGTCCTCTTTAAGTTAGTGCATGTCCTGTAACGGGAAAAAAGAATTATTTACAGTTCAGTTTCTCCCCAGCATAATCAGTTATTTTTGAATTGGTTTTAAGTCTCTTCTGTATATTTATTCTTCAGCAGTGCAGGAGGAATTTAACTTGCTTTTCGTGTGGTTTTTTTTCTGCTCTGTAGTAGCAAGAGTTAACAGAATTAAGGAGCAGATTCAAAGATGCATTCTCTGTCATTTGTGGTTTAAGAAAAGGGGGTGGTATTCAGCTCCTGAAAGGGCTTTAATGAACACTCTTTGGTGGTTTGAAAGCTAATGGTCAGAGGAGAGCAACAGAAACAGCTTTGCTGCTTTTAGGGTAAACTGATTAGCATTTCTCCTGATTGAGGCGATTGTTTCACCTCCTCTTTTTATCTCAGGATTTTTCACTCTCTGTTTCCTTTTGTTTATATTCAAATGACATACCGTCAAAGAAGCCTTTTTTATATGAATGCGATGCTTTCTCCCCTCCTTCTGTAGAAAATCTGCTTGCCACAGACAGGCAGAGCATGTGTTTCTCTTGTCGTGGTTGGGTGCACAAATCTTTTACGTGTGCTGCTTCTTACCCTGTTGCCTAGACGATCACTGGCTTTCACTAAGGATGTCTGGTTCTCGTAAAGAGTTTGACGTGAAGCAGATTTTAAAAATCAGATGGAGGTGGTTCGGTCATCAGGCATCAGCCCCTAACTCTGCAAGTGAAAACCACCAGGGAGACTTCTGGAATAGAGGACAAAATGTAACAACTGGTGGCACAAAGTTTTTAGATTCAGGTAACCTACCTCTATCATCAGTTGGTTACAGAAGGTCCAGCCAACAGGATTTCCAGAATTCACCTCCTTGGCCAATGGCATCCACCTCAGAAATCCCTACATTTGAATTCTCAGCCGAAGACTGTGGAGGTGCACGTTGGCTTGACAGACAAGAAACAGATGATAGAGCAAGTGAAGAAGAAAATGAATCGGACAGCAGTTCGTGCAGGTTAATTATTACTTTCCTATTGTGAGAAATGTGGTTTCATTTCATGTTTACAGATAGCATGCAGATATAGGCTATCCTTTATTCTAGATTAAAATGCTTCAGAAGCCTAACAGCTGCTGTGGATCAAAAAGATAAAATTATTTATAGCTGGGGTTCTTTGTGTTTACTGGGACCTTAAGGCAACTTTAGTCAATGTGGATAAATAAAGCACAAATGTGCATGCAGTCGTGTTTTAAATAGTATACCGAGTACATGCAGCTATGAGCAAGGTACTGTCTGTTACATGGTAGTATTACGGGATGCTTTCTAAATTATTTTCAAGTGATGCTGATTGTTTAGTTATGCTGAGAATTAGTCCCATGCCAATTAGGAGAAAACGATGAGAATGTAAGCTCCTTGTGACTCCTAGTTGATGTTTCCACATGTTTCTATAGATGATGGAGATAAAACTGTAAAAAATACTTAGATTCTAAAACAAAGATTTATTTCTTTTTAATGTGCATTTGCAACTTGAGGGATAAAAATCAAATTAATCTATTGAAAGGCCAATCAATTTGTGCTTTAAAGTGATTGCAGTTATCTGTCCAGGTTTCTTAAACTGTGTATCTAGCTTAAAAAGAAAAAAGCATATGTTGTATCTATAAAGATGTTTTGGTGTTCTTTTCTTACATATTGTTACTAAAGATGAAACTGTAAAATTTATTCTTAAATGAAAGGTATTTACTTGCTGTTGTAAATTAGGCAAGTTAATATTCTTTCTTAACAAAGTATCAATTTAATTACCTTATTTCCTGTCAGCCATTCTTCACTAAAATGATTTCTCCTGGTTTATAGTGCACGTAGTGCTTAATAGTTAGCTTACCATTTTATTTATGATGTTTGCTTTCTCACTTTTAAGATAACTTTGTGATGATACAGCATTTCAGAAAGTATGACTGTTTAAAAGGGCGCACTGCTTAATAAAGCCTATTAAGGACAGATCAATCTAATTATAGCAGTTTTAGTGTTTTGCATTCCCTAGGAGAAGGAATTGTTTAGTGCAAGGGCAAAGTAGTCCACAATATAAACACTTAACTGTTTATGGTTTGTATAACCTTTAAAGTTTCAAGAAAAAGAGGGAGGGTAAAATTCTTAGGAGACAACACAATGTATTTGCTTTTATCCCTGAACGGCAAAAGTACTAGAAATACAGGGAAAGGAAATCCTGCATACTGATGTTTTGTAACAGCAGCCTTACCGTGCTGCAACAGCTATATACCTACAAATAACGTATCTCTGAAGAGGCCCTATTTTAAGTGATATTCAGGTATGAATTTTTCAGTAGCTTTGTCATTGGATAATATATATGATATAGGTGAAATATCACCTTCCATTCAGCAACATCTACTTGTGATGTGAAATTCTTATGTTAGCATTACCCCAAATAGGATATTCTCCCCATAGCAAGGCAATCGCTGTAGAAAAAAAACATGTAATTTTAAGAGATAAATGTCTAGATTGAAATTGCTACAAATGTATTCATAACTGTAGGAGAAGAATTTACATACGATAAAAAGAATTTTGTTACTTTTTAGTATACTGCAGGAAACGCACCTAGGATTTGAACTTAGTATATTTGAAATGTATTTTTAATTTTGTGCTTAATCATCTGTAGCATCCAGATATTTGTAATTCCTTTATTGTCTTGTAATTCTTGCTTGTGTTCTACTTTCGTGCTTTAGAATAAGTTTTTTAGATAAATTTTTGAGTACAGTGTTGGTACAATTTAATATGTAATGTAAGAACTTGCTTTGTATTGTTACCTGTATCTCTATTCTTACGAGGGGACTACTTAAACCATGTTTTTTCACTCCCTTTGTTAAGAATGTATGAGGTGTTGGGCAGACTATGTAAGTCTGCCTAACAGCTGGAATTTTTCTGATGCTAACAATTCAATGAAATGATCCTTTTTTTTTAATTGGTGTAACATATAGCCTCTTATATATTGACTTGAGAAAAAAAAAAAAACAAACAAAAAAACCAACCTCCAACAAACAAAACCAAAAGAAACTGAAACACCTCTTTCATCTATGTAGCTTTCAAAGGACTTTTTCCCCCATATGAAAACCCTGTTATCTCCATTAGAAACAGATTGTGTGTAGGAAAATTTCCTTTTTAAAAACTTTTTACAGAAGCTACCAAGTTACCTTACTTCTTTGCTTCTCTGTAACTTATTGCCCAGTTACAAGCCCTAAAAGCCTTAAGTGACAGAAGCAGCTCTGCGGCTTTGTACGTATCAATCATCCTTCTCTTTGCCATGTCACATAGCACAGGTGGAAAAGCATTTAGATCAGGACTTCATCATTATGAAAGCTTTACATCATTATGTGACTCGTTTAGAGGGCAGCCTCTGTAGAATTAATTTGTTATTAGTGTAGAGCTTGGTGACAGAAGGAATAAGCAAATTCAAAGTTTAGTACCAGATCTTTGACAAAGGCTGCATCTGAGATGTGAACAGATCACCCTGGTTCAGGGATCAGAGAGAGACAGCTGTAATGCTGTTCGCATCATACTGCTTCCTATATGTTGTTTGTATCCAGCATTAGCTTGGACAATTGTTTGCTGGGCCAGTGAGGTTTGAATTCTCGTGCTGGTTTTCGTCTCCTAGATTTCCTCTCTTGCTGCTGGTTGCTAACTCTCCCACATTCCTGAGGTGTTGGTCATCATTTTGGATTTGTGCACTTTTTAAAATTTTCCAACAGCTGTGCAGGCTCTTGTATAACAAATTTAAGCCTAACAGCAATAGATTTGGTTTTCTCAACTTTCTGTGGGTGATTTAGCAGCGGCCCACAGACCTTGACGGCACAGTGGATATCAAGTTAAAATTACCTAGAGTATACCTCATATAGATTATTGTATCTGGTTCATTTCACCCAGGCATGCATTAATATATCAGAATTACTTTACTGTAGATTTAAGTATGGAAATGTATTAAAATGTAATATAAAAAAAAATAAATATATTTGAACATTAAATACAAACGCTATTTCATAATTCATCAGTTGTGTGCTAACCTTGAACCGTTTAGTGAGATGTCTAATCGGTTTTAGGACGAGGTCTGAATATACCATGTGGTACCTACTCTGCAGTATTGCTCTGTATGACCAGTCCTGGAGTTAGTACATTGTAACCTCCAATCTAACACTTCCGCTCACCCAAACAGTTTTCAATCTACAGAAACCTTTGATATGTTTTCTTTCACCTCAGTCTTACTGACCTTTGAGGCTCTGAGTTCTTTAGGAACCCCAGTTGTGCTATGCATTTCTGTCTATCTCCTATCACAATGAGGACAGTTGATAGATCTCCTCATTGTGGTATGATAGCAGAATGATACTTGAAATTAACTGAAAACTACAAAAAGAGCATTTTGCTTTTGCTAGATAAATGAGTGAGTTAGACAAAAATAAAGTTTGTTACTGAAAGAAAAGTTGTTTTGCAAGGGAGAATCTCTAACCTCTCCATTTCTTTCATGCTACTGCTAAAATTCTTTAATTTTCCTCTGTGCCTGTTACACCTTCACTTTGGTTATGTCTGTGCATGCTTGAAAAGAGTTAATGCAGCACAGTTGCATAGCATCTATAAGGCAGATTTAATCTAGTATGCTTGAACAGATGTTGTAATGAAGATAAGGTAACGAGGCTTCAGCATGGACTTTGCAAAGCCACAAGGGATTCCAGCTATTTATTTGGATGCAATGGGCTTCCATGCAGGACGATCATTTTTGGCAGTGATTGTCACATGCTTTGACTACGTTAAAGCTCAGACGGGTATGTTTTTGCACTACTGTACTTCTTAATAATACTGCAGTGTAGATGTATCATGAGGTAGTCTAAGTAGTTGTTTTCAGACTAAATACATGTTACTTGTGATGGTAGTGTAGACAAACGAATATATGAATTCATTGCACTAAACCCAAGAGATCTCTTAAAAGTAAGGCAAGGAACATCAGTGCTATAATCAGAGGTCTAGCTGCAATGAAACATGCCTGCATTATTTTTTTATCAAAATTAGAAGCAAGTAAAGATGCAGTAGTATTGGCTTAGCAGGCTGTGTATACATGTCTTTGTTGGTCTAGCATAGGTAACACTGGAGTCTGTGCTCCAGCTTCTCACGTCTGTTGTTATTTGTGCCAGTTAGATGAAGGTTAATGCAGATGTATTTGTGTTTGCTTGAACTTGTGCCTTTTGACTGCAAGATTGTAGCTCTGGCTATTCCTATAATTTTTTTCCTCTAAGATAGAATAAATCAGTAGCCCTTAAGTTCACGTGCGTGTCCAGCCTTACTGTGCTCCTCAGTCTCTCCAGTGTCACCTTTGTCCTCTGTCCATTGTATTGTCTTATCTTAAATTATGATACACTATGGACTTTTAGCAGTCTTTGTTGTTACCATCTATGGCTTCCTCTTTTTATTTATACTCTTCCCAGCCTTTGGGAGAGTGTCACGATTTTTACGATTGCTTACTTTTTCCAAGAATCCTTCCAGCATCCTTCTTTTCAACAAACTCCGCTCTCTGCAGTTGAAGTTCTTGTTTACTACCTTTGAAAAAATGAAGTATTTTACTCCTTACAAAATATAATATAAAATTATGGAAGCTGGCATAAAAGCTGGCTTATTATTATTTTAGTAAGTTGTGTTCTGTCTCTTATCTCCTCAAATGTGTATGACCTAAACATTCACTACCCTCGCTTAACGATGACTTGAAATTGCAGCAGATCTTTTAATTACATTATGACCAAAAAAATACCCTAAGATCATGAGTTTGTTATGCAGTATAGCAAATGCAGTGTCCTGTCTCAGTGTAGACAAGTAGCTTACCTTTTGGCTGCACAGGACTTTTTGGGTTTTGTTAGCAAGTCCAGCTACTGGAGGTGTCTGTTCTAGTATGAGAATAAATGCCTTTGCTGGTTTTGAACAGTAGTGAAACTTAGAGATTTTTGGTGATTGACTAGAGTAAATTCCATATGCTTCATTTATGATTGCAGAGTTCTACTTTGATCAGTCAAACACTGGCTTTTGTTGTTATTGCCATTATTCATGGGTTTGCATTATAAGAACGTAAACAGGAGTGTGTAATTTATATTCAGAAGTACTATGCATTATTTTTCTTTCTTGTATTGTCTTCTCTAAACACAAGGCAGTTGCACTCATTTTCCTGCACATACTTAGTAATTTTCATCACCTCTAAATATCTTTTATTATTTTGAACCTTTTTGAGGTGTGAATAAAGCTAAAATTTTTACTATTTTTCTTCTTTGAAAGTCGATTTTTTTTTTATCTGTTTACACTGAGATGTCTTTATTGTTTTGTTGATTTTCTGTTATTTACATGTCATCTTTATAAAGGTAATATTCTTTATGCACGAATTCTGATTTAAAATGTCATCTGCTTATTTTCAGAGAAACAAAGTGGCGTTCACTGGAAGCATAGTAGTGAGGAGAAAGCCATGTATTTTTCCCATGTCTACAGTTTTGCCAGCGTTTGCCACTTCTATCGCTTTCATTTACACCCAGAAACAAATGTACACCAGGATTTAAGCCAATTCTATGCACAGGTTATTCTTGCACCAGGTCTCCTTTGGCATGGTTTTCACTGTATCTGTGAAATCGGTTTGGGTCGGTGTGTAGTGCTGCCTCCAAAATTCAGGAGCGTAGATGGAGCATTTGTTTCTAGTTTGGTTTCCTAAAAGGGACCAAGTTTATGCACTTGTGTTCTGCATCACCTCTGCCATTTCCCTGGTAGCTTTAAAACACATGGGCTGTTTTCATCTTAATGTGAAGTTGGGCAGAAGTCTCAAAGATAGTGTCACTCCTTGCAAATGCAGCTAGTTAATGGTGAGAAACCCAGCTTCACTCAAAAAGGTCAGAATTCATCTGCTGCAAAGCTGGCTGCACAGCACAGCTTCCCGTTAGTCACGTTATTCGCCGTCTCTTGCCTAGTGAGGCAATGCCTTAAGGAATTGAGGGGAAAGGAGAAGAACTAGACTTGTGGTGGTAGATGGAGTGGGAAAAGACAGGGCAGAGAAACATTTTGAAATACAGACTGCATTTGTTGATTCTGTGAACCAGACAGTTGAGTAGGCATAGTAGCAGTCTATTTGGAATGTTTTCTCCATCCAGATTTTGCACCTAGAAATTCCATTGCAATGCTGCCTGACTCCTTTGTCCAGTCAAGGCTCTACTTACCAGCTGCATTTCAGCGTGTTGCTTCGGTCAAAAGAAATGGGACTTCTTAATGCAAGTGAATAAGCTGCTACTTGCTGCAAAAGTTTAGAAGAGACAAGGTGGTACTTGCATATAAGGTCAGCCTCTGTACTATATGCCCTTGATCTAACCGTGTCACTCTTGCCTTGCAGTAAAACTGTATTTTTGCAGATTCATAGGATTTCATATTACCTTGTGGAGAAATTGACCTTTTTTAGAAGTACAGATGATGTTACAGCTAAATTAGGTGAACTGCTCACGACAATATAAAATATTGTGAGTGAATTTATGCATAATTTCCAGATACAACATTTTCAGACAGAATTTTTAGTACTTTGAAATAAAATACTATTTAATTTAATTTCAAATCTTGGATTTTGTTTCTTCTAGCTCTGCTTCAAAATGAATAGTTTGAAATGTGTATTTGATTTTTTTTTAGTCATAATGAAGTCTTTATTGCTTCATTTTTATATCAAAGACAAACATGGAGACATATAACATACGATAACATAAAAGATGCCTTTCTAAAAGTAGTTTTTAAAAGTTTTGCAGCCTTTCTTATAGCCAAGGTTAATACTTATTGGAGTTTATAGGTTGTTAACTAAAATTTGAAAAGCATTGATGCCTGTCTTTTGAGAGAGAGAGAGTTTAGTAAAAGTGGGAGGAGTGAAGGCGTGTGTATGTTATGCTTTAGTTTGCTTTTAAATTGAAAACTGTGCTGTGGCTTTGTTTAAGCTACAGCAGCGAAGCCTGAAGCAACACCAGACGGTGAGGTGTGAATTCTGCTCGCCAGTCATCATCATCATCATCATCATCATCATCATCCTCCACAGTTTTACTTCTGAAACTCATTTATAACCACTTTACTAGCCCAGTTAATTGCTTCATTGCCTTGCAGTGAAGCATTATATTGGGCTGAGCTCCTTATTCCAAACATCCTACTTCAAGAAATAAAGTCCTGTAAAAGTGAATGGTTTTATAGGATGGCATATACGTGTATTTGCTTTCAGAAGGCACAGTCTTGTATAAAGTCTTCATTAGGCAGAGAAGTTGAAGAAAGGCAGCATCTTTAGTGTATTAATGTTTGTCACCAGGTTAGTAAAACATTTAGCTAGCATGGAAGAGGCCTTGTCATTGAGAGTAATTTATGTTTTTACAATGATCCTGAAATTGCACCATATTCAATAAAAAAATTATCAGTGTTATGTAGGATCTTTTTGACATAAATAGGGAAAGAAAAGAAAGACCAAGAAAAGTGTGATTGAAGTTTAAGAATACGAAGAGGAAACCCCACCAACTAACTTACTTGTAATAATATTTCCACTTAATGCATTAAAAATGCTACCTTAAATCTTAATCTTAAAGGAATATGCAGAGTTCTGTGCTACACTTATCTCATGCACTGACAGCCTCAGTCTTTAATGTCATTTTCTTAGTAGTATGTGTGAGGTGTGCAAAAGTAGCAATGTGTCTAGCCTATGGGAGGGGAAATTCATGCTGAACTTCAATAAGAGTTGAGAGCCAAATCCAAAGGAGAAGAGCCGCCTTGCTACTCAGAGCTGCAGGACCTCACAGCAGGGTATTTGCTCTGAGCATGGGATTCACAGGTCAGTGTTAGATACCAAAGTTTCCTCTCTCTAGGTGGAAGGGATGTAGGCCAAGAATTTTGGAAGACATTTCAGTACTATCACCGGGAGAGAGAAAAGCAGGTCCTTCATCTTTCTCTGTTCTTTCCTTGCTTGTGTATTTTCCTAAGCTGTCATGGCCTTGGGAAACAGCTTCCTAAAACAGTTTGGGAAAGGAAGGGAATGGGAATTTTACATAACCAGGCATTGGGTAATAGGCATAAATAGCCCTTGAGGTTATACCTTCCCTTTTTTGCCAGCACCTCAACTATTAGATTGTCTCTTTCATGTTCATTTTGTGGACCACTGAAGCTTAATCTTTCTTTTCTTCTTCTTTTCCTTCCTTATGGAAAATGATTTATAAGTTACTGGCTAAAGGACAGTATAGGGTTGAACCTCTTCAGCTGAGGGGGAGAACTAAGCTTGTCTTTGTTGTGTCCTGAAGAAGTGCTTTACGGTAGGTATTGGAAAATAGACACCACTGCAATTATTTTTCCATATGGAACAAGAGTGGTGGCTGCCACGAGTTCTGTGCCAAACGTACGCGTGTGCAGTCCTGGGGCTGGCAATAGCTCTAGTGAAGGTGTGGTCCAGCAAAATCTGGCTTAGAAGGTTTGGGTTTTTTTCCTTCTCTGTACTACTTTGTTGCTTCATTTCAATCTGCAGAGCTCTTTGTGAGGTTGTAATGTAAATCAAATCCCTTATATAATGTAATTTATTTTTTATCATAATTAATGGGGATAATTTGAGGAGTCTGGGTTAAAATATGTTTCAAGAAAACAAAAACAAACAAAAAAATAAACAACCTGTGTCGACACAATTGAGGATGTGATAAATTGTTATAAAACCCAATAATTTCCTAAGCATTTTCTTGTTGGCCAGCACCTTTTTCTTTCCACTTCTGTTTCTTTTTCAGGGTTGCTGGTTTAAGAATTGCTTTCCATGAGTACTTCTTGCTCATTCAGTGTGAGAATGCCACACAGTTTTGCCAAGAAAATGGCTTTTATGGTTACATTGGTTACATGGTTTTGCATGGTTGCATTTTTCATACATCTTTGTTCCTTGATTCAGTTTCCAAAATGGCCACAAAAAAATATTTTTTTTTCCAGCTTGTTAGAGGACCAGTGGTGGAGCAGGGTGGGTGTGGAGAGGTTGAGACAGCTTAAATAAGTGGCTAGCCACAGCTTCAGAGAGCAAAGTCCTCCAGGGGAGGTAGGTAGGCAGGTATCTCATTTCTGACCCGTTACTAGATTTAGGTTTGAATTAAATGCCAAATTGCTTGGCCTTTTTAGCTATCTGGGCACGTGCGAAAGAAGAAAACAACAATGAAAAAAACCAAACCAAATCAAATAAAAACAAACCCCCCAAAATTTTTAAAAATCAACCCAAACTGAAAATGTGGACTTTGATTTTGAGGAACTCTGTCTTAAGTGAATATCCTAGGCTAAGGACTGAACCAATTCTCTTGGTGGCTTTTACCCTGAGCATTTTGCCCAAGTTCATGACAACTATGTGAAAGTGGGAGTCTGGATGCAGATCTTGTGAATCTATGTCCTTCCAAGTATTATGGTAGGTCAAAGTATTTTGTAAGTTGCCTGTATTGTGGAAAAGTAAGTATTAGTCAGTTAAAGAAGTACCTGCGAGCAAGTAAAGATGCTTCCTTCAGTGAACATAATAAGGTTTCATTTCCTTTATGTCCTAGGCCAGTGCATTCCTTTCATGTTTTCTCTGTTTGTCTTTTCTCCAAAGCTGCTGTGTGTATGAACAGGAATCATTTTTCTCCCCATCCACCCTTGATTTTCTCCTGTGTTTTCCTCTAACTGTGCTAGATCTCATTTTGGACACGTACGGATTCATGCAGTAGGAGTGGTGCTATATTGGTGTGTTTCTTGATGCTTTTTTTTTTCCCCCATGCATGCCTACGCTCTTTTACTAGGTCCATATATGCTGAATTTTATTCTAGCCACCTTAGGCTAAATGTGAAGCAAGACTTCAACATATGTGTGAGGAAAGACATTAACATATGTGGCAGGGAGACGTTTGATTCCTCATTGCATCCTTCTGTTGCTTTTTCAGTTTGCAGGATCTTGCTGGATGTCTTTTCCTTAACCATCATACAACACTATAGGTACTATTACTGGGCTGATCTTTGTGTTTCTGTTAGTTGAAGAGTACAACATCAAATGATTGTACCTTTTTCACAGTGGTTTAGATTATGTTTGGATGAAGAAATAAAGTATGACTATGAAGAGAAATAAAATAGCAAGGGAATATATATTAAAAGAGATCAAGTATGTTAGCTTTAAAATCACATGTGATTTATGTTGTATGATCCATAGATGGAATTGCTGCACCTTATTATTGTGTGAACTAAGATTTCTGTCACTGTCTTCAGCAGAACCTCCAACAGCAGTCATACCATATCATCTTATCAGACTATGGAGCCCTGTCCCACAGATGAATTTTTTCAGGCTCTCAACCACGCTGAACAAACTTTTAAAAAGATGGAGAATTATCTCAGACACAAACAGCTATGTGATGTGGTGTTAGTTGCTGGTGATCGTAGAATTCCAGCTCACAGGTAAGTTTATTATAATTTGAAGTAACTTCATATTCATATACAATTGTATCTTCTAAGTGTGTCCTATGTTTAAAAAAGAACATACTAAAAAGCATTAGAATTCTTTAAACATGCTTATGTTTTTTAACATTTTTCTGGGAACTAAAAGGTAACTCCTGTCTGTTGTATGTGATACAGCATCAAAAAAATAGCTGTCGTGTTTTCACGTTCTACTTTTTGTCTTCAAGCATATCATATAGTAGGATATTTGCATAACAAAATAAAAACCGCAAAAGTCCCAAATGCACCCTCAGAATACTGTAAGTAATAATGGTTTCTGTACCATAGAATGGCATAGAAAATTGTTATTAGATTAAATTATTTCTTTTTGTACTAACAATTAAGTTGTTGGAGTCATAATTATCAATAAGGACAGTGTTCTGTCCACATAGGGTTTTTTTTCTTCCATAGTAAGGAGAGTCCTTTGATAGTAGACTACTGAAGTCTGACATTGTGTTAGATGGCTAAATTAGATTGAACATTACCCTATCTGTCATCTGTGCAATCAACAGATAATATATCACTACACTTAAAACTAGGGAAATACCACAGATTGTGAAACAAAAGTATGAATAACTGAAGCATGTTACAGTATTGAATGCACAGTAGTAATAGTTTGTATAGGAACTTAGGTATAGGTAAGCTGTGGTTTCCTAAGATTAGTTCTACAGCAGAAACAGCAGCCGAAAGCATTCTCATTTTCCATTGCTCATTTCTATCCCCATGTTGAAACTACAGCTTAATACTGTAATAGTAACAAGGTGGGAAGAGGTTGCTGGTTTAGGTTTGGTATTTTTCTTAAAAAGCAAGATTTCTGGTTTTATTCAGATATCATCCACACTGTTCTGCTGACACAACTGAAGGAATGATAGCATGAGGATGGGAACTGACTTGAGGAGCAGGGAAGCAGTAATACCATAACTCGCTATTGCTCTCAGAGACTTGTTTTATAAAACTTCCTTTTTAAACAGTCAAAGCTCTCTCTGATTTAAGCAAATCTCACTGCAGTTAGTGCTAAAATGGGTAGTCCTGCTCTCCACCCAACCCCTGACCCAAATTCCTTTGTAAACACTTAGAGCCGTGTAGCTGTGGGTGATGATGAATCCATTTTGGAGAGACGATAGGGTAAACAGGATGCTTTGGTTTTCCCTGTGGCTACAGAGTTGCTTAAGATTGGTCTTCGGTTTGTTGTCATTAGTTGCAAAACTGCATTGTCCCTGTGGAAAGAGTTAATCAGATGAAAACAGGGCATGCAAACACCCTTATTGGATTTGCACTCCCTGAAGTAATTTAGAAGTCTAAGAGCTTTGGAGTGCTGTAAGGAGGAAAAACAGTGATTATAAGAAGGAAATCATTTTACTTCCTTATCTGGCCAAGGTAGTGTCTTTGCAGTATACAGTTCTGGGGTACAGTTTATGTAGTAGCCAAGAAGTGTAGAAAGGGTGCAGACAGTAGCTGTAAATATGTTGTAAGGACTGGAAGATTTATTTTTTTTTTTCTCCAAAAAGACAATCAGAAAGACAACTTGCTAAAAAGGACTTCAGTATGGTTTGTACCTGTTTCTTATTTATTTAGACAACTGACTTTGCTCCTCCAGATTCTGCTACTGCATCTATTTCTGTAGTGCACTAGACATATGCCACCACCTGTTATTTGTTCTGGTCTTTTGTAGGAGGAGAAACATCTTGCTGTAGTTAGTATACTGTGTTTTAAATTTGTCTGAAAGTTAAGGCCAAAGAAGCACACCTTGTGCTTGCAGCAGGGGTCTTATGGTTGTCCTGAGTTCACTTCATAATGCTGGAGCAACTTAGAAGCTTTGCCTTTTGAACAGTAAGTTCTTTTTCTTACTGTTTTGTTCTCACAGAGAAATGTAGCAATAACTACAGTCCTCATCTCAGTACCTCCAAAGTGCCTCACTGAAAATTGAACTTTTCTATAATGGTAGAAACTTTAGTATAGAACTTTTCTGTGCAGGTGGAAATTTGGTTCAGAATTTTATAGAAATTCAGTAAGAAGGCTGGCTTTATGTACTTGTAGTAGCCTATGTTATAAGAAAAAAAATCTCTAGGATTTTTCCTGCTTGCACCCAAAATGTCTTGATACAAAATGTCAAAGTATATAAAAAGCAGTTCTGTGATAGCTTTACGTTAAAAAGGTACTATTGCTACTAATAATGTTTACTAAAGGGTTTATTGTCATCATTTCAGTGTCAGAAGTGCTAGACAAATTTTGAAAGGTTTGATTTCACTGGAAGAGAGCTATAATTGGAAATCATTTTAACATAAACGTGCTGCATGTACTTTTAGCTATTGCTTGCTTTAAAACAAATTTAATTTTAAAAAATACAGATAAATACAGTGTGGGATGGTACCACTTTCATATATTCTTGTTACTGACATGCTTTGTTATGAAGAACCAGAACTAACTGCAGCCACCAATGTATGAGGTGCTTCTTACTGGG
>JAAGNO010025772.1:33047-48488 GCA_033439905.1 Ceryle rudis
TTATTGTTCAGACATCTTATGATCTCCCAGATGAAATATTCCGGTATTTACTTGATCCTTTTTCTCTACATTTTTCCTGTACACTGAGAAAGAGCAGCCAACCTACTGCATGTAACTCAGTAGCCGAGTTATTGTAATCTTATCTATGCAGAATTGAGTATTTTGGCAGTAGCTGGTAACTAGGCAAGGAGGAGAGTAAAGGTAAATGCATTTGATAAGCACAGCCAAACAATACAATGCCAGCTGTATTAAGGCTTTTTCTTGATTATTTATTTGTTTGGCACTGTTAAGAGGCCTCTCTAATGTCAATATATAATGATTTCATAAGCATTTTAGTTAGACCAATTATGAAAGAAGTATTACTCTTAGGGAAAAAGAGACTGCAAACTCAGAATACAAAACCCCATAGCTTTCTTCAGTCTTTAAATGGAGGAAAGGCAGTACTTTGTAACATCAGTAGTTCACCATCTCTTAATAAGGATGGATATGTTAATTTTAATGATTAATAAATAACAGAAAGAGATTCTCTTTATCTTAGATACTAACAGAGGCATTATGGCTTATTTAACAAGGAGATTGTGAACATAAGAGTAGTTTTCGTAGGCATTGCACCGATTTTCTTTTGAAAAATCATCTTTGTCACTTAGCTCTTTTAGAGCCTTTTTAGCAAAAAGGTCAAATCGGATGGTGAAAGTCTTCCATGAGTTCTTCAGTTATATGAAGGTATTTGCTGTTTCGTGTTGTGTAGTGTGTATATAGGGATGTCATTTAATTTCAGACAGTGGCAAAAAAAGCTTGAAAAATAAAAAAGCTATGAGATCTAAAGATCAATGAACAAGTGGGTGTCAAATGGCATGAGTGGAGTAGTAATTGATTTTTATTGACTAGTGGGAAAAACATAGGACAAGAAAAGGCCAGTTGGCTGAATGTCTGCCTTTGTTTTCTTGTATGCTAGCACAGTGTCACCTTGATGAATTGACACTGTATCTTTTAATCTCCTTTCTTTCTTTGTAAGAATTTTTTTCCTAAATTAGTTGAATTAAGAAAAAAAGTGTGTATACCTCTTCTAAGCCTGTTCATTGTGAACATGCTTCTTGGCTAAAATTATTGCAAAATTTGCTTTAGTATAATTTATGCTTTGGCGTATTACATGTATTAATCTACTCCTGGGCTGCACATCCCGTTTCAGCATATGCAAGTCACTCTGTCAAGGCACTTAATGCTGTGAAGCATGTATACCTTCTCAGGAATCCAAACACAAGTTTGCAAAAACAGTAAATGGATTGCATTTTTTAAATTTCTTTTGAAGGACTTCAAGATTGGAAATTACAGGGAGAAATTTGCTGATATCAAACAGCTGGTAGAAGGTGTTTGTCTGGAGCCTTGGGTTATTTGACATATCTTAACAGCAACTGTTGAAGAAATGTACAGTCCAACTATATTTTAAATAATAGCGTGGCTAACTAAACCTGTTGCACTGTTGAAGGATGAAAAAAAAAGAAAAAAATAAACAAAGTGTGTTAAGATTAGGTTTTAGGATGTTTCCCATTGCAGAGACCTTTCTTTTTCAAGCTCTATTCTCTGTAGAAGTACAAGTTAGAATTCCCAGAGGTGAATATTTTAAGTTGTTTGGTTTGCGTTTTTGTTTGCTTTTAATTCTGAATTAGACCTACAGATACTTGGGTTATTCAGATCTGTCCGCCTATACTTTCCCTTCCAACAAGAACCACTGTTTTGTACATACAACTCTGATGTTGTCATTCTAGCATCAAAAGCAGTTGCAGGAACTCTCCCTTGATGCTTACATAAAAAGTACTGTCTCGTCATGAAACCTCTGCATATCTCTAGGAGGCAATATTTTCATTCAGCTGCAGGGGTCATTAAACCAGAGGTTAAACTTTGCTTAGAAGTGATGCCTTGTGCTACCTTGGTGTAAGGTTCTAATTTAAAGAATGTTCTAATTTAAGTAATCTAAAGAGCAAGTCAACCATGGAATAAATCTTATATTTCAAGAACAATATGCTCTTTAAAAGAACAGAACTTTATTTCTCATTACAAAACTTCAATCATATAAGATGTTAAAATAAAACAGATTTTTTCTCTATATGCTCTTTATGGAAGTCTATTGACTCAGCAGTTAGAAAAAAGGATTACCCCACTGTAGGCCTGACCAAATGGTCAATGGTCAGAAAATCAGCAAGAAAATAGTAGTAGTCAACAATACATTACTTGGCAGTTAATTAAGAGACAGTTCTTTGTAGTTCATGTCTTTGTGTTTGTACCTGCAAATCCTCCCCATTAATACATGTTTAGGCTTACTCCTAAGCACTGGTGCTTCCCTTTTCAGTTATTTTTAAACTGTTTTGTGGTTCCTGACCTCTTGTCATTTTAGCAAACCAATATAATGATTCAGCACAGAATAAACTGATGTTGCGTGAAGTATTTGATTGATTGAATGTATGTATGTACAGAGATGGACCATGTAGTCTAGGCTTGATTCTTGAACTTGCTGTTTGTATAGCTCAGGGCATGTGCAAGTGTATTTATATTTTAATTCCTTGTGACCAAGTCAACAGTGGACTACTGCGGTTTAAAAACTGATCCAAACCACAGGCTGTTCCTAGAGGTCTCTCAGGACAGAGACCAGCAGACCTCATGAATAGTTGTGGTAGGTTTCAACTATGGGTTAAATATTCCTGCTCCACATGGTTACCTTTCTCTTTCACCTTAGTCCTGTGAACACCTACTGAGACACGAGTTCTTGTACATTTTGTGGAGTGGCATTATTATTTATACTCTGTATTTTACTCTCAGTAGTCCAAAGAAATGGCTGGTTTGCACTAACGTGTTTGCTTAGCATCTTGAAATACTTGGGATTGTTAACTAAAGCCTAAATACCCACCAAAGAGATTACTCTGTACCATCTTCATGTTTACTGTGCCTAGTTTTGATATCACTGTAAGTAAATGAATGCATATGTGTGCCCCGGGAGTAAAAGCATTTTAAAGCTTTGAAAAGGACTAGTAAGCCATTCTTCACATTTAAAAAAGTAACTGACATAATGTAAATGGAAGTCAATCCAGTATTTTTTTTTATTTCCATAATGTATATTTATATTGTATTTCCAATTTATGAGTTTTTTGTGGGTTGTTTTATGTGTTGGCTATTAAAAGTCATTGAGCTTTGAAAGAGTAATCCATTTACTTCAGCAGCAAATGTAGATTCAGTAACTACTTCATTATTCATAGAGGGGAATTAGAGCATGGAGCAGTTTGTCAATTGTAAAATGTTTTTCTCAGTACAGTGTTTCTTCAAAGGGCAAAGTAATGAATCATAAATTAACAAACATCAGGTTGACTAAGTTGGTTTTTTTTTTTTTCTTTTCCTCTTTGTTTCTCTCCTTTTCTCCTGCACGATGTACTCAGATTGGTTCTCTCCTCTGTTTCGGACTACTTTGCAGCAATGTTCACTAATGACGTAAGGGAAGCAAGACAAGAAGAAATCAAGATGGAAGGTGTGGAGCCAAATGCACTGTGGGCTCTGGTTCAATATGCATATACAGGTAATAAGAATGAAAACAGGAATTTCATCTAATGAAATGTCCTTCTGTGAGCATTATATTCCATTACTAGATTTCAAATGCTCTTCAGAAATTATTATTCATGTTATATATTTCCTTATAAATAAACAAAAATAAATCATTGCTGTTAGGATGCAGTTTCTCTGATAATCCTGTATCCAGTTAGGTAACAAATTAAGTGAATATTTGAAACTTATCATGACTGACAAAAAAAAAATAGTCTTATTAGGATTCCTTTTTGTTTTCTTTTCCTTACATCACTACAAGCACTAATTTTGAAAAGCCAGTTATCTGTTGCTGAGGGGGATGTTTGTTAAGCCTTAAATTTTGTTATATCATCTGTAAATAATTCCATTGCTTCTGAATTTTACAGTATTTAAGAAATGATAAGAGCAAACTCATCTCCTTTTTAATGTTACTAGGTCGCCTTGAATTAAAAGAAGATAACATTGAGTGCCTGTTGTCTACAGCTTGCCTTCTTCAGCTATCTCAGGTTGTAGAAGCATGCTGTAAGTTCCTAATGAAGCAGCTTCACCCATCCAATTGCCTTGGAATCCGATCTTTCGCTGATGCGCAGGGTTGCACTGACTTGCACAAGGTGGCTCACAATTACACTATGGTATGTTGTTAAAGTATCATCCACTCTATTTAGTAAGGAAAATACAGGATGTTTTCCTGAATAAAATAGTAATGTTTTTCCCCAAGAAAGCCTTGATCATTTTCCAAGCGAGAATGCACATATGTTCCCATGATGAGAAATGACAAAATAATTATAAAGTTGCTGGTTTAGAGTTGGAAGGAAATAGGCAAGCATTAGTGGTTCCCTCTAACAGTAATGAGATTGTGTGATAAGCATTTAATAAAATAATTGAAAAGCTTGTTCTTATTTCTGTCAGTCAAAAAGTAAAAACTTAACAGCAGGCAACTGCCATCATCTAGGCCAAAATAACACATTACTAAATGAAACTGTAGAATTCTTGTTTGTAATGAGGTGGAGTGCTCAGGTTCTGAGCTATACTTAGGGTATGAATGTGGGCATTCGTCAGTATAGATTCTGCATTATCTTTGTTAGTAATGGGATATCAGGATGGCATCAGTCTTAGTCTGGGCAAAAAAATTAGACTAAATATATATTTGCCAGTGATATTTTCAGAGTTACTTTACAGAAAAACTGACCTAACAACTTAATTAAACTTCATCTTCTGAATAGTCATCCTTTTATTTTAATATAAAATGTTCTTTTCCTTCTCACAAGCATAGTTTAGTAATGTTATCAGCAGAAGAAGGCAGGAGAATTATCTCTGAGGCAAGTCAGTTCATCTGTTCTTTGCAGAGGCACCGTGAGGCATTTTTCTCTCTTCTTGATGAAATTTTGTCTATGTAAGCTCTTGGGACCTGAATGAGAGCATGTAGATACTGCGTAAGAGATGTGGGAATGAAGATAGTACTTAATTTGCTTGTGTGGCGTGGCATTGTGTTGCTGTTAAGCTATTGGCCTAGATCCAAAGATTTAATTTCTGTCTTGTAATTAGTATTAGAAATCCATGCTTTTCCTCTTGCTGCCTTAGTTTTTGCTGGTTTCAAAACTTCTTTTTTATTTTTATTATCTCTTCTTGGCTTAAAATATAAGAGTTTAAAATAGTTTGGGGTTTTTTTTTAATATCATACAATGTTCTCCCTCAGTGAGTGGTTCTCTGATTTATTTAAAATCATGTACACACTGTAATTTACCAAAGCAGGTCAATAAATGGTGTGCAAATTGTAACTCAGATGTTTCTATTCTTGATCCTCTCATTATTGCTCAAACAAAACTAAGGAGACTGCAGTTAGGTAGAGAGATGAAACAGTAAAGATAAATGTGGCTTACGCCTTTGAGGAATATTGGAATTAATGTTGAGTGAGACAGCAATACGAAAAATAGGCAAAAAGAGAACCTCTCTCCTCTGACCCTATTTGTTCTTTTTCAGAATAAGTGTGTATTTTGGTCTGTGTTATTGTCAGGTCTCTCATATGTGGACTGCCAAGATTAGAATGGTAATAAATGTTAGACTAATGCACCTTTAAAGATGAATGTTGGGGATTATAGTCTTACCATCTTGACTGGCAATTCGTGACTTGTGGTGGAAAGGGGCTGTGAACTTTCTAAAAGCCATTCTTTTACAGCGACTGTCTGTCTTTTTGTTTGGACTGCAAGAAAGTAGTTGTATACCTTTTGGCCGTTGCTTACTTCAGTGGCAAAATTGTTGCTTTTAAGACTTTGACATGGATGAAATTTAAATTAGGTGGATTTTAAAAAGCCATTTTCAAAACTAATTAGTTGTGCTAGATGGATTCTTCCTAAGGCCTCTTTTAATGTTGTTTAGTTCCAACAGAGACATGAAATTGAATTTTAGTAATAATGAGTAATAGAGAAACAGCTTCTTTAGTTTGAAATGAATGTTGCTATGGAAACTGCATAGAAATGTATAGTCCAATTGAATCTTCAATTAAAATAAATCCCCAAGTAATTTCATTTGTTTAAAAGCAGTTTGAAAATAGAAATGTTCCACAGTAGTAAGTGCTAGCCACTTGATGCTCTTTCCATTAAGAAGAATTAGAGCATATGGGTGAAGTGTACCTGTAGTACCTGGAAGTTTTTTGTTAAAACATTGAATTATTTTTATGCTGCAGTGAGCAGCATAGAACAGTGGGGAATCATACTGAGTATAGTATATACTTCTGGCTTTTCCATGGAATTTTGGTTCTTTTTAAAGCACTTGAAGTAAAAGGTAATAAACAATATAAAATAATTAATTTTTAATTTATATGTTACTGGCTATGAGGTTTTCTTTTCCTTTGCCAGAAAAAAAAATCAGCTTGCCATGTAACTGTTTTTCTGCAATTAAAATAACTTCTCAGTTTTAAAGGCTTTTATGACTCATACTATAATTTGATAATCATCTTACCTGCTTCATTAGAATAGGTCTTTACATGAAGACTAGAAATTCAGATGAAATGAGCATTTGTTAAACTGAAGGACCAATCAGTGAGTTATCCCAGTAGGCATACCTCTGTTAATAGACTTGCTCTGTCTGAATAATGTTTAGTAGTGTAACTGGAAAGCATTAGCGTGATTCTGTGGCATGATTTTAATTGCATAATGTAGTGTGATTAAAAATAATAAGAAATATTTGAATGATGCACTTCTTTATATTAAACATGTAGATGTACATTATGCTAAAAGGACTTAGTGTTGCATTACTTTTTTGCTTACTGTGTTGACAGTTGATACGTTGTTTTTTCAGAGGAGAATAATTTTTAAGGTTATCATCAAAATGGTTCAATTTTTGACATTGAAAACTAAAGCTTGAAAAATCCTCAGGATGCATTAAGTGAAGCATGAAATAAACTGAAGTGATGAGTAGTGGATTTAATGCTGTATAAAAAGCAACTCTGATTTTATGCATCAGGGTTTTAAAATACAGTTGACAGAATCGTGAGATATATCTAGGTAAAGGTATCTTTTGGGCAGAGGCTATCAGTATTTGCTGTAGTTTATGTATAGTATTGGGGGTCATACAGTTATAAATTTAGGAATTTTATTAGGCCAACCAGTAGTATCTCTGTTCCCTTGATATTGATATCCGTTCATTTTTTTTGCACAAAAAGCTTTCTCTGCGTTTTTCTTGCTGTCTTCACAAAGTCATAGAAAACACCCCTTTTGTCATCTTGTGTGTTTGAAGCAGTTGATAGTGTACCCTGAAGGAAAAGCAGTAGCTCCTCTTCCACAAAAAGTAAACCAAAGAGAAATGAATCATTTCAGATGAGTAAAAGCTAGTCTGATTTATTTCTGGAACATGAAATACCTGTGGTGAGTAGTGAGGTGCCCTGAAGTGTCAGTAGCTTCTTCAGTACCCAGATTTTAACTTCCTTAATTGCAACCAGAAAAGAAAGAGCTGATATTCTAAACATAATGCGTGATAATGCCTGAGTCAGTCCCTGCGCAGATAGTTTTATAATCTTTGTTGCTTAGCTTTCCATGCTTAAAGCAGTGTGGAAAGCCATTCTTATTTTCATCAGAAGTACGTGAGCAGCGATAATGTTACAAGATTCAGATAAAGTTAATTTTGGAGGTTGTATGATTTCTGAGCACGGCCAATGGTTGTTTATAAGAAGAAAATCTTTGAGAGGATTGATTGAGGCTGAGCATAGAAACTAGTAATTTTGGAGAAGAATAGATATGGGACGCTTAGATAGATGTGGGACACTCCTGTAAGGCAGGAGTTGGGTAACAAAAAAATCATTGCAATATGGAGTTTATGATTTTGGAGGAGAACTCAGACATAATTTGTCTTTTTTCTTGCAACAGCCAGGACAGGTTTTTTTCTTTTGGTAGGGTTGAGCATGAAAAAGGGAGAAAATTAGGTATTTTTTTATCCACAAAGGGCTAGACTCAAAGATTGTGCTAGCGCCTAAACTAAGGATTTTTATATTCTTGCACCTCAAATTGCAGTTCAAAATAATCCCGCTCAGTTACTGTCTGACTTGGAAAATACTCATTCACTTCTTTTCACCTGTGGAAACCCAAGATATTTCTGTCTTTCAAGTTTCCTAAGTTCTGCTGGCACAGCAGATGGCAGGACTAAAGAGGTATGTGCTTGCTGCCCATCCTGTTTTGGAATCCAGAAACTATGCAGAGAGGGCTCAAGCTACAGGAGTTCTACTCTAAAAAAATCCTGCACTGAAAGCATTAGGTTGGTTTATTGCTTAACGCAGCAGTCAAAGCTGACTATAAGTAAAATAGCTGCTATCTGACATCTTAATGAATTCATACCTCACTTGACCAGCTGAATGAAGCAGCAGACAAAATTACATTCCCTGTTTGTTCTCGTTCAGATCCTGTGTGTCAAGCACCTCTTGCTTTTCTTCTGCTCAGATTCAGATCTTAAACAGACCCCTGTGGTTAGAGCTGCCTGTTGGGCCACATCTGTACCATCCTCAGCCTGCAGGTGTTCTGATGCTTTCCAACATTCTAATCCTTCTGACACAGTATAGAGGGAGACTGACCATCTCACCAGATCCCATTGTAGGGATTAAGTCCCATGTAGAAATAAGCATCATAATGTCTTCTCTTTTTGTGATCCTAATATCTTTGTATCAAATCCAAGGGAGACCAGTGGTTAAGGATATCAGTATTATTCACTTTGCAGTTGCTGAAGGGTGAATTTAAGGTTATGATGTGGATGAGCATTGAGCATAGGAACTCTGGGTCCGTGTTTCAGCTAATACATAAACCTCTAGCTAGTTATTTGATAAAGTTTCCAAGCTCTTTGAAGAGCTAATTTTGGGGGTGTGAAACTTTTTTCACTTTCACGACCAGAAAGCAATGGACTGAAAGTGTAGACCGCTTGTTCTCTGAAATATCCTATTCTTCCACAGAGAGTTCCTATGAGAAGAAGGAAAGAAAAGGCTAATGAGGAGGTTAAGAATGCTAGGAGATAAGACTGGCTCCTCCTTTTTGTCTTCAGAATCTCTGTCTGTAGAGGAAGAGGAATTGTCAGATTCTGATTATAAAAAACCTCAGACGTAGGCCAAAGAGTGGCTGTATTCCCAGTGGAATGCTTTGATGCTATACTCAAAAGGAGTCTCTGCTTTAAAAATAGAATGGGAGCAAGAGGAGGTTGAAATTGTTCCCATCAGAAAGCAATTGTCTGCAAGCAACAAGAAGGAAAATCATGTTTTTTACACACAACAGCTGTTGAAGTTGGAAAAAGCTTTCCAAAGAGGATTCCTGACTGACTTACACGAGATCAGCTTACCATTGCCTTCAGAGACAAAGGAAACTTTCCATGCAGGTGCTTTCCCCTTCGTCTTCCTGTGATCTGGATAGACAATATGGAAAGCTTAAGGTAGTAAGTGTTGGCTTTTCTCTTTGTCAGTGCTCACTGCCTGTTTATTCAGCAAAACTGAAAGCACAGCTCCAGCTTGCATACTGTCTAGGACAGCGAATCAACACAAAAACAGCAGTGGGAAAAATGAACTCGGTGGAATCTGAATTTCTGTGATCTGCATGTTTAAACTCTGGAAATAATTTTGATTGTTTTTCAGTTTCAGTTTTATTCCCAAGCATTCATTATCAGTAAAGTAAAAGTGCATATGTAGTGCTACTGAATATTAGTACAGCGCTTTCATTGTTTTTAATTCCTGTATTTGCTGATTTTCTTAACTTTCATTTTCTAATACAAGGAGTTAAATTAATTAAAGAGGAAAAGACAGCTCTATCTTCCTTCTAATCTACTACAGTTTCCATTTCGAAGCACTGCTTTTGTGTAGCAAATTGGATCTCTCTAGCAGGAAAGCTTTTCAGATAGTAAATGTAAAATTCTCCTTTCCAAATTCTACCCATGAATACAGTTATGTACACAGACAACACTTTCATTTCTTTTCCTAATTTCAACTCCAGTTACCCGTGGAGTGGAGTCACTTTGATCTTTCCCCTTATGCATCTTGTAGCCATCTTATGTATCGGTGGCTTTCATGTAACATGGAGTTGTTTGCTCCTTATTAGTTTTTTCCTCTTTTCTCAGCATTCATTATTTAGTTAATATTTTTTGAATTACTGAGTCATAGCTTTGAAATGATTAGACTAAGCAATAAAAAGGAAGAAGTGTTACCTTTTTCACTCTGTTGACATGGTGTCCTTTGCATATGCAATGCAAACTGTGCTGTATGTTTTGTTCACATTTTATATGCTAATGTTGTACCTGTTTTGCAGCACGGCTCCTGCTTCTGCTCACAAATTTCTCCGTGCTGTTTGGTTTTTTTGGGTTTGTTTTTTTTTTTTTTACCTAAAAATCCTATTTTTTTCCCCCATTGTGTGTTTCTTATCTTTTTTCTTTTTTTTTTTCCCATTAGTGTGACATTCTTTCTTTTTTAAATCATTAAACAAAGTACTAAGTAAAGCTAATTTTGATATTAGGCCCAGTTAGACTTCCCCATCTGTGGATCTAATGCACTTTACCCTCCAGGTGTTTTGGGGGTACATATGACAGCAGAGCAAAACCAGCGTCCCATTGGCTATCCAGCAATCAACAGGGCATTTACTAAATTGATTGTAATAGTCTTTTATTGTCATGAAGTTACTTCTAGTTTGGAGTACAGGATTAACTGCGGTTTGAGCTACAAAACTCTAGGAACATGTTAAGATTCTAGTGGGAGGTGTCCCTGCCATCGGCAGGGGGGTTGGAACTAGATTATCTTTAAGGTCCCTTCAACCCTGACAATTCTATGATTCTATGATTCATAGACTGCTTTTACTTTCCTTTGCTGCTTTGCAGAGGTGTATGGGGAAAGAGAGATAGACATAATCTCACCCTTTTCTGTTATATTCAGGTTCTCACTGTAAGTTCATAGTGCTGATTGTTTCGACATACTTTTCTGCTATTTCTGCCTAAATTCACTTCACAGAATATTCTGCAAGTCCGCATATTATGAAGTAATAGGAGTTCTATGTCAGAAATGTTACATATTGTGACTTTATTATTTTGAAGTAAGGATATGTTGCTGGAAATGACAGGATAAAAATTAGAAAATTGAATCCTATCAAAGTAAATGTTGTTAATAAAGCAAGAAGTGTACAATATTGTGATTTCTTTGTGTGTTTTGCTCTCCAGTCCATCAGATCAGCTGTGTAAAACCTACAAAATAGTAAAATAAATGTAAAGTAGTCCATTTAAAATCAACAGTAAAATTTTGTGTTGTCTATTTCCTCTGAAAACTTAATGCCATAGTTTAATCTAGCAGTAATGAAAACAGATGTGCCCAGTAATTGCAACACGTGCTTTTTGCTTGACGAAGCATCTCATGTTGTATTCTACCATATCAAGAGGAACAAACTGGACCTTTTATTTTTTGTTTTTAAACTACACTTCAGAAAGTATTTCTTCAATTTGCAGTGCCAAGACAGTAACCCCAACAACCCATTGCTCATTTTTGTCTCTATACTCCCCTCCTTGGTTGTTTCAGCACATCTGTCTGTGGGATTGAATGATAGAGTTGGGGAAATGATCACAGGTCAAAATAACTCGCACATTTTTTATTTTTTTTTCCTCCCAGGTCAGTTCTCCAGTGGTATTCACTGGCACAACTGAATGATAGTGTGAAGGGAGGGGAAAGAGGGGAAGAAGCAGTAGGAAATCCATAAAATGCCTTCAAAGTATGATGTCACCTGTATTAAAAATACTTCTCTTTTTCAGGAGAACTTCATGGAAGTAATTAGAAACCAGGAATTTCTGCTATTGCCAGCCACTGAAATTGCAAAGCTTTTAGCAAGTGATGACATGAATATTCCTAATGAAGAAACTATACTGAATGCACTACTTACGTGGGTTCGACATGATTTGGAACAGAGAAGGAAAGATCTCAGTAAACTCCTGGCTTACATTAGACTGCCTCTGCTCGCTCCACAAGTAAATTGTTCAATTCCTCTCTAGTTTATACCATGGTTAAAGTGGGCATAACATCTACAGCATCGAGATACTGATAGTGACAAATCCTAAAAGCTTCAGGATGCTTAATGATTTGGATTCTTAGAGCTTTGTATAAGGACTTAGCATGTTGTATAGACGTGAGAATTTGTGTCTGTGAACTGCAGCATATTCTGATCATAACCTGAGATCAGTCAGGACACAAGAGCTGCTAGGAAAAAATTGCTTTGGTTGCCTGGAAAAGTACTTACCAAGGATATGTTTGTCACTGGAAGATGTGTCCTTAAATTTCTTCTTTATTGAACTTGCACAGTTTATTTGGATCATTACACTTCCTTCATATAATTGAGCTATCCTTGAGATTTAGGAAATATGATTTGTATAAGTTATTTGGAGTGATGTTTCTTGTATTAATTCTTGATAAACCATCTTCAGGTACTTTTTGTTCTTCCCGATCAATACTTTTTCTCCTCCTTGGAAATTTACACACAATGTTGAAGAAGAATTGAGCTAAGTTTGTCTAAATATTTGTGAATTACAGTTTTCCTAGTCTTGTAGGAATGACTGCTCTTATTATGGTCATGTGTAGCATTGCATTCATTATCTGATAACATGCATGTAAGCTAGGTTTGATTTATTATTTTTTTATCCTTTCTTCTCTTGTGCTAGACTTCATTACTGGACCTTCATTAGTGATATTAAACATTTACTATGCAGTCAAAAGTTTTTAGTTTGTTTAGTGAGAATTATCTCTCTTAAATTAAGAAAATGGAATTTTTATGAACCTGAATAATAAGTAGAATTCATTAATAGAACAAAAACTGAGTTAGATTAATTCATAGCGATAAATCACGTACACAAAGTTCTGTGTATTACCTCTAATTTGGTATCCTCTTGCTGGATGGTGAGATTCACTAGCAAGCATTTTAGTATTAACGGTTCCATACTGCTCACTGTATATGCAGTGGCAGGATTTTCTCAGTTGTAGCCTTGACTTCTTTTCTAGACAAAACTAATTACATAATACAGTGTAGGCCAGTTGACCTGGAGGAAATAATTCTTTTGTTGAGCGTTTAATTAATTGATAACTAAGTAACCACTGCCGTATTCCTCTTACTTAATTGACTGTAATTGACACCAGAAATATGTACTGAAATCAAATTACGTCCAATCAGCAACTGATTAGGAAAATATCAGAATGAAACACAAAAAGCAATACTATGTTTCACTTATATTTAATTTCTCACGTCTTCTCCAAATACGTACTTAACATTCCTAATACAGTATTTTTCTGTTGCCTTTTTATTAATTACTTTGATAAATTAAAGTGTTAAAGCTGTGATTGTAATATGGCAACAATTAGTGAATTGACTAAATTGGTTAGAAATGCCTAGAACAGTCTCAATGTTTTCAGAATCATGTTTTGCTTCATAATCACATGACATGGGGCAATCTGACAGCAAACAGAAGATAATGCAAAGGTTTCAAATTTTACGGTTGAAAGGTTAAAGCTATTTGAAAGAAATGAAATTGGAAAATTGAACAACTTGCTGAAATCAATAACATTGCAAGCAGAGATGCAAAGAATATTAGATTCATGCACTTAAAAACACTTTTGGAAATACTGTGAAGCTGAAGCAAAAAATTGTAATGAGTTGTCAGTTTTACTGGTTGTGCTTTTATGCATCTCTTTGTGCATAGCAATCTGTCATCATTTTGGTTAATGCAAGCAGTGTTCTAAATACTTGTAAGTCTCTTTTTCGCTCTTGTAAGGGCTAAAGATGAATATTTGTCAGCTTCTTACGCTGGAAGATGGCAAGTATCCCAGCTCGGATAAATTAATGAAAAAGATGATTAAGCAATTTCTAAGTTACAAGGTAGTTATGCTTCATTTTAGACAGAAATTTTTAGCACTTACGTAACTGCACTAACCTTCTCTTCATCAGTTTCCAATGACTAATTTCATGTTGACACAATATTTGTAACTGCTCAGCTATAAATGTCTTTAGTATGAGGAGCTACGTAATAATAAAACTTGGAAAAAATTTGCTATCATTTAAGTAAGCCTGTTCCAAGTTCTTAGAGTGAAGAATATTTACAGACAATTGTAATAGAGTAGGTTTAGTTTCAGGAGGAAATTTTTGGGTACCAAAACAATCTTAAATTGTGTTTCTTTTTAACTGAAGTGAAGCTTCTTTTAGAGATTGAGTCTGTGCTATGGGAAAACATTTTTATAGGTTGGGGGGTTAGAAGCTGGAGAAAATTTAGGTTTCATCTTGTTTCAAAACTCATTTAAAGCAACACCGTGTGTATATATATTAAATGCTTCTTGAATATCAGAAAAATATGCTGGAGGTCTGAATTGGTCTTGTTGTGTACAAGCCTTCGTTTCCATTCGTTCACCTGTGACAAAATCTGATGTAGGACAGTAGTAATTCATTGGGTTTTAATTTTTTTTAAACAGTGTGCAGTTTTATAGCATTGTACGCTGACAGTTAAAATCTGGCTTTTAGTTGACTATTTTATAATCACAGAGTGTCCCTGTAAAGTGATACAAGTGGTAAGTGGTGCTTTGGGTCAAGAGAAGAACCAATGGGAAGTACTGAAACTAAAGCATCAAAATTAAGTTCCCTCTGCTAATTTACATGTGAACTTTTCAATTTACTACTTTAAATAGAATCATAACATTAGCCAGTTAGAGAAATGCTGCAAAAGTCAGGCTCAGTTTTAAGAAAAGTCACTTGTGAAGAGCTTTTTTATTCTCTGTGTATGTTAATTATGTTTTCTGTCATAGTTTCTTGCCTGATACAGAGATGTCCCGGCTTAGCGGACTGTACTTATCTCTGTCTCTTCTGGAACCACAGATACCGTGCTTGCCACTTTGCAATCCTAAGGCAGCTTTAAAGCCAGGGTATACAGACCATATTATGCACAACTATTTCATAACAAGTCCCTTTAGTACTCATATTTGTGATGAGTATAAATATGTTATATTTCTATATCAGCAGCTCAACAATAACATCTCATTCTGGTTTGTGGATTTGTATTTCTAATGTTACCCAAATGTTTGCATTTTGTGATGGCGATTCAGAGGCATTTGCCTTTTTCTCATTGTTCTGACAACAGTCCAAGTCCCAGTGGGGCACTTCACTTGCTTTTTTTCTCTGTTACTCAGGCCATGTCTTGCAGCTCAGAAAAATGCCAGTTGTCTAGACTTCTGATAATCACAGTTGGGACACTGAATCTACTAATGTATTTTTCCTGCAGTCTGACAAACAAAAGACTCCAGAATCTTTAGACCTAGTAACTTTTATTAGTAATAGCACCCTCTAGCTCCATAGAGCAACCTGTAACACCCTAGGGCACCCCACAGCACCCACAGGATCCTGAGCACCC